>BMAW01111696.1:182143-220571 GCA_019974015.1 Nephila pilipes
TTGACAATATATATATATATATATATATATATATATATATATAATATTTATATATATATATATATATATATATAATAAATATTTATATATCCAGCCAATAATAGCTCAACCAGCCAGCCAATGACATGTGTGTAATAATAATAGCCAGCCATGTGTAGCCAATAATAATATTCAATATGTGTTTGTAGCCAACCATGTGTATAAATAGATACAGCAATAACAATAATGTGTAATATGTGGCAGCAATAATATGTGTAACAGCCAGCCAGCCAATAACCATTAGTAATAATAACATGTGTAGCCAATAATAATGGCAACTCAATAATAATAATAATAATAACAATGTGTCAACCAACAATAGTGTTTGACCAATATGGCAAGCATGTATGATAGTGTTTGTGTATGTGAAAACAACAACTAGCCAATGTGTATGTAATATTAATAATATGATAGTGTTTGCTCTGTATGTGTAGTAAAGATGGAGTAATGGCAACCAATGTGTATGTGTGTGTGTGTATGACAGGTAATAGCCAGCCAGCCAGCCAGCTGGCCAGCTGGCAATAATAGCCAGCAATGGCCAGCCCATGATAGTGTTCAGCCAATGTGTGTATTAATGTCAACTCCAAATAACAATAACAATTGTATCAGCCAGCCAATAATAACCAGCAACAATAATATGTAATAATAATAATAACTCAACAACAACAACCATGTATGTATATGAAAATTTTACGTAATAATAATGACAGCCAATAATGTATGTATAATATAAATAGTGTTTACAGCCAGCAATAACTGTGGCCAATAATAATGTGTGTGTCAATAACAAATGGTATTTTGTGTAATAATATATGTATATGCATGAATTTATGGGAGTATGGTAATAATAGCCAATGTGGCATGTGTATCAAATGTGCCAATAATGTGTGTATGGCATGTAATAATAACAACAATAATAATAATAGCCAATAATAATAATAATAATAATGCGTAAAGTATGTGTAAGATGAGAGTAGCGTAATGTCGTAATACAGCCAATATGCATGCGTATGTATAAAATTATAGTATAGCAATATGTGCATGTAATAACTGTGTAATAATATGTAATGGCACCGTAATGGCTGTAATATAATGTAATGTGTAACAGCAATATATGTAGTAATATTATGATAGTGTTTATTATGTGTAATGTATGTGTATGTATGTATACATGTTTATCAGAGTATCAAACATGTGTGGCATGTAATATGATATAAGTAATAATAGCCAATAATAATGGCAATAATAATATGTAATAATAACCAATAATATTATTTGTGTATATTAATGAGTAACATGTGTATGTGTATGTGTGTAGCAACAATTTATGGAAATATGACAGCAATATGTATAATAATATGTGTAATAATAATATGTCAATAATATGTATGTATAACATAATATGTATAATAAACTGGCACCTATGTTATCAATGGTAGCCAATGTGTGTGTGTGTGTAAAATGAATTTATAAATGTCAAGTAAAAATAATAGTAATAGTAATATGTAAAATCCTCAAAATAATAATAATAATATTAGCCAGCAGCCAATGACCAATAACCTTCAATAGCCAATGACAATAGCTCCAATATGTGTGCATGCATTATAATAATGTGGTAGCCAACCAGCTATTAATGTGTATGTGTCAATAATGTCAGCCGTATTGCATTGCATGTGTATGAATTATGTTAATATAATTTATGTATGTATGTGTAATACATGCATGTATGAGTATGTGTATGTGTGTATGTTATGTTTGTATATAATAATAACACTATGTTATGTTTGTATAGCCATGTAATAATAGGTATAATAATAATATGTATGTAACCAATATAGTATATTAACCAATATGTATGTATGTTTACATGTATGTAATGACATTAAGCCAGCCAACTGTATGTATGTAGCCAACAGAGTATATGTTAATGTTTATGTGTAATGTGTGTGTAACAATAATAATGTATGTGTAATGCATGCATATATGGAAATATGATAGCCAGCTGTTTAACAATATGTGTATGTAATATAATATGTATATGTGCATGTAATATGGAGTATGTTATGTATGTTATGTTTGTATGGCAATGTGTCTTAATAATAACTATCTAATAATATAATATATAATTATGTTTGTCTTAATGATGATGACGTAATGTATGTGTGTATTAATAGCTATGTTAATGTTCCTTCAACCCCAATATTGATGACGTGAACTGTAATGGCCTTAATAGCAATAGATATATGTTATGTTTACATGTGTAATGTGTAAAAAGTAATAATAATAATATGTAATAACCAATGTATATGTATGTTACGTTGTAAGCCAATGACGTATTTGTGTATGTGTATCAACTCAATAACTCAAAAGCCATAATAATAACTTAATAACCAACAATATGTAGCCAACTGTTGCTCATTATGTATGGCAATAATAATATATGTTATGTTTATGAAGCAGCAATAGCCATGTGTTTGACCATGTTATGCAGCCAACTGTAATATTAGCCAATAATATATGTAATATGTAATAATAATAATAATATGTATGTTATGTTTATGGAAGCAATGTTGTATGTATGTGTATGTGTATGTGTATGTGTATGTGTATGTGTATGTGTATGTGTATGTGTATGTGTATGTAATAATAATATGTCAATTATTGTTTGTAATGACAACTAACCAATATGTATATGTTAGATTTATAAGGCTCGACTGTATGTGTAATAACAATATATATGTAATGTTATGTCACTCCGTTTGTTATGTGTAATGTATGTAGCCAATGTATGTGGCAACATAATAATGTGGCGAAAATAATAATAATAATAATAATATATAATAATAATAATAATAATAATATGTATATTATGTTTATGTAGCAATAAATATTTGTGGCCATGTAACCAATAATGTATGTGTAATATGTTATGTTTGTAATAATAATGACTGATGACTGTAATAATAATATCATGTAATAATAATAATATGTAGCCAACCAATAGCCAATAACTATTAATAATAATAATATGTGTATGTTAATAATTTTGGCAGCAATAATAACAATATGTACTGTTAATAATTTATGAGTAATGACCGTAATAACCAATAATAGTGTTTGTTAGTAGCCAACAATAACCAACAATAATGTAATAATATGAAATGTTTGTTAGCCATTGTGTAATAACGAAAGCAATATCTTTCAACAACAATATCAAGTGTTTGCTAATAATAATAACAGCCAACGTAACAATAATAACCTTAATAACGTAATAATATGTATGTAATAATATAATAACCAACAACCAATAACATGTAGCCAATGTATGTGTATGTGTGTATATTAACAATAATATCAGAGTATTTGAGTATGTAATAATAATAATAATAATAATAACCAACCAATAATAATAATAATAACCAACAACCAACCAGCATCAGTGATTTGTTAATAATAATAATAATGGCATGTATTAATGTGTAATTTGTTTTGACAACCAATAATAGTGTTTTACGTTAATAAGCAGCCAATAATAATATGTGTATCCCAATAATAATAACGTAATAGCGTAATGTATGAAATATTTGTTATGTGTATGTGGCCAATATGCTAATGGCCAAGGTGTTTGATAATAGCCAAAATAATGGCAATAATAATATCAGCCAATAATGGCAATAACAACAACAACAACAATAATGGCCAACAATAGCTATGTGTGTGTATGTGTGCTCAACATAATTTGTTAGCCAGCCAATGGCCCAGCCAGCTGTGTAAAAATCAGTAATAATAGCCAATAATAACTGTCAATAACAATAACAGCACCTCAGCACCAACGCAATGGCACTAACTCAACTCCATAATAATAATAATAATAGCTAATGGCCAATATTGGCCAATAATGGCCAATAATGGTAATGACCTTAATATGTATATATGAAGTATTTGTATGTATGTATATGTAAATATTATATATATGTATATATATATATATGTATATTGTCAGAAGTAAGAACGTGGACAGTATTGGTATTGGTATAACACTTTCACTTGCTTTTCGGTTTGCATTCTCCGGATGTGGTATACTATTTTTTATGATTAAGCGGGCCAGTTTGATTCATGGGAATATGATTTCTTAACTTTGTTCTTGGAAAATGTCATGCAATAATTATAATTCACTGATCAATAATACAAATGTAATTATTTCACTTCGATCTTAATACATATTTTTCGAGAATAATATATCTATAAGCAAGCAATGTGTACGAAGATCTACTCTTTCGAAAAGAATGAGTGAAACTAATTCAATTCGAAAGTATTGAACGAACGATATTCAGTTTCTGAACATATTATTAACATATAAATGGTTTGGTAATGAAAGGTTAATAAACGAAAACCGATAATGAAGATACTGACGAACAGCAAAAATGAAGAGATCGAGGTTCGTGGCTGAAAAGGCCTTAATAATGGTCATGATAGTAGACAGTTTTTCAAAATAATATATGTACTCAGTATAAAAAGGCCGTAATACAATATGTTTTGAAATCATTTTTAAAAAGGCTATTTTGCAGAAATGGATATATATTTTCAAAACACTATTTGATATATGAAATTGAAATCGACCAAAATATATAATTGAAACTTCTGAAACTCAAATTGTTATTATTATTGAAGAATGCTAACTGAAGATGATTTAAAACATATAAGTTCTAACTGTTCATTAATTAATATTATATAAGTTTCGGAGTCAGAACAATCAGCATCAATAGTTTGCAGAAAAAATAAGCATTTTATTCATATATTTATTTACAGGTATCTCTTATTTATTAAACATAATACTAAATTTCAATCTCGATGAAATAGTAAAGCAACAATTAAACTTTGAAAAAACAGAGGTAGGGGAATTTCGGCTGGTAAATACATTTGGCTACATCTAATACGCTCTTGTTAACAACTCATTATGAGGAGGAAGCACCTGATGCAGAACCTGATCAGTAAAACCAGCTCATACTAAATCCTGGCTATGGGCCGTGTCCCAATAATTGATTCCATAGTAAATTTCCGATATGAAAAGTATTGATAGAACCACAAATGAATGTTATTTTGAGAAGGAAAGTAATGAAAATAGAAAGACATGCTATAAATGGAACAATAAAAACAAATGCTCACGGTTCCTGCTTTCACAACATCCATCGTACATGAAAGAGAATAGTAGCTGGCGTGTACTTGCGAAAATGGACTGTCGGAAGTATCGCATGCTGTCAGTATTTGTATTTAAATTTATCAAAAAATTGGGTTACAATGTTTTGTTAATTAGATGAGAATAGATATAACACTAATAGAATAATGAGGAAATATGAATGAAGAGTAAAATTTCGTTACATTTATTTTTTATTAATCACAACTTAAGATATATTTTCACTTTTAAAATCAAAAACCAGCTGAAGAACTGATCCACCCTTTTCTTCATTCAACTGTCAAAATGAAACATGGACAAATATTAATTATTAATTTTCTTCCACTCACCCTTTCAGTTTACATTCTCGAATGTAGTATACCTATTTTTATGGTCATGAGCCAATTTGATTCATAGAATGATTTCGCCTTTAATTGCGGAAAATTCGCAAATAATTTTTTTTTAATGAAAATTATATGAACCACTGATCATGTAATCACAATGAAATGCAAAAGTGTAATTGGTTTCGCACCGATCTGTATATTTTTCGAGAACACAATATATCTATAAGCAAGCAATGTTAACCAAATTTTGAAGATCCTACTCTTTCGTAAGGATAGTGAAGCCTAATTCAATTCAAGTATTGTTTTGGACATTTTCCGAACGATGGCCTCTGAACAACTCAGTTTCTAATTTATGAAAAACATTATTATTATATAAATGGTTGTGTAAGGAAATAATATGAGGTTAATATTAGAAAATGATGGAAGAATTAGTAATAGAGATACGGAAAGAGAAGTTGAACCGTAGAAGATGATTAGAAGAAAGAATCTACAGCCACAGTAACAGATTTGAATATTGAAATGTAATATGATGCTAAGGGTGATAATGAAAAACTAATAAGTAGTCCTTGATATTGTTTAGATACAAGTTTTTCAAAATATATATATATATATTATAAAAAAACGATTTTACATGTATACAATATGTTTTGAAATCATTTTTTAAAAAAAAATATTTTTATAGAAATGGATATATAATTTTTCAAAACACTTCATTTTAGATATATGAGTCAAAAGTCATTAAAATATATAAAATTGAAACTTCTGTAAATAGAGTATTATTATTATTGACAGTAGAAATGCCTTCAAAATAAGGAAAATAAGGATGATTTAAAACTTATACTATAAGTTCTAACTTGTTCATTTAATTAATTAATATATATAGTTTCAGAGTCAAATTGTCAAGCATCCAATAGTTTTAGAAAAAGAAATAAACACTTATTTTTATTCATATAATTTATTTACAAAAAATTATCTCTTAGTTTATTAAATATAATACTAAATTTCAATCTCGATTAAAATGGTAAAAATAGCAATTAAAACTTTGAGAAAAAAAATGCAAATTTTAAGAATTTACTTTTCGAGCTGGTAAATACATTTAAACCCATATCTAATACACTCCTTGTTAGCTGCGCTTCATTTACTATGAGAGGAAGCGCAATTATAGAACCTGATGCGGAAATTATAGGCACTTCAATGTCAAACTCTCCTCTCATCCTGGCTATATATTTAGGAGCCCATTAGTTATGTATTGGATATAACTGATGCAAAAGACTCCGGTTATTAGAAGAATAATTTGAGTAATTTTTAAATGGAATGTTAATTTTATGAAAGGAAAGTAATGAAAATAGAAAGACATACTACTATAAATGGAACAATAAAAATAAATACTTATCTCACAGTTCCTGCTTTACATATCCATCATACATGAAAGTAAAATAGCAACGCTAATAATAATATGCGTGTAATGAACTTACTGAAAATGGATATCGAAATTATCAAATATCCGCATAAGTTTTGTCCAATTATTTTTTTTTGTATTTAAGACTATCAAAAATTAAGATTTTAAAATGGTTTGTTAATTAGGTGAAGTGTTTCAATATGGCGTGCACACTTCATAGAATAATGAGGAAATATGAATGAAATTAAAATTTCGATTACATTTACGTTTTTGTGAAAATATAACTTAAAAGATATTTTTCCTTTAAAGAAAAAAATCAAAACCAGCTGAAATAAACTGATCCACCACCCTTTTTCTTTCGATTTCATCCTTTCAATACAAATGTATGTATCATATTCGTACGTAGAATCTAAACTTCATTTCTAAACGAAAAAAACTTCCTTTCTAAGAAAGAACATTAATTTATTACTATAGGTAATTTAAAGAAAACTGTCCATAAAACTAATTTAAATATTTCGATAGTAAACATCTGGTAATTAAAATATCTTGTTATAAAATATATCAGAGTTTTGCTTAATATTTACGTTAAAGCTTAAGAAACCTGTGGCAAAATTCCAAACTGTTCAGATGAAAAGTATGTGATTTTAAATATTATAAGAAATATGTTACAACTTTACATATATAGTTGAGATATCTCGTATAATTTGATTCTATATATTCATGAGTACATAATTTCACATTATCTTAATTTCTTATTGAAATAAAGTGCTTTTCTATTCGTGAAAACGTTGAAAAAATAATCTAAACCAGCAATTAAAGTAAAACATGATAAAATTGTACTGTATTAATATAAAAATAATATCTCAAATGCCTATCACCTATTTAAAAACTAATCCGAATCTAAAAAAAAAAAACCCTTTAAAGTATGACTTACAATACATTTTCTATTTTTATTGTCACAACTGTAGTAAAATCATTAGGAAGTTCCGGACAGAGTGAAGGATCAAGATTCTATTGCAATAAAGACCTTTGAGCCTAAAATTATATCCTACTACATATTAAACATACAAAGCTCTTCATGCAAACAGAAAAGTTGAGGAAGAATAATAAAATGTTGTTGACTTCAGAAAATTTAGACGCATAACCTGTTCCCAATTTGATGTATTTCTTTACTACACTACTGAAATTGGTTCATTCTTTCACAATTACTTCTATACGAAATAAAATATTTCCAACAAAAAATTGATTTTAACGTAATATAACTATTGCACAACTGTTTTTAAGTTAAAAAAATAAAATTGTGACATAATTTATATTAAGTGGATATTGTATTCTATTGACTACATAGATTTGTATGATTATACACATTTATTAAATGTTTATCGTTAAGAAAATATTTTTTCACTAAGCTGTCGTATTTCTATTTCCCTTCTGTTTTTACTATCGCAAAAGTATTATTATTCTACCTAAAAATTTAACAGATAATACATCAAATAGGCAAATTTCAATACGAAGTTATTCATAGAAGCTATAGTAAGACAGGAAACATATAATATTTTGCAGAGCTAACAAACTTAAAAAATGATAATTACAAGAAAGCAATTTCCAGGAAGAAGGCCTTCTCAGAGGATGCAAATAATTTCACAAAAATTTGAAAATAATTTTAATGTGAAAGGAAAACAAACATAGAAAAGGAATTTAAGAATGATACTCGAAAGAAGTGAAACCAATTTTTTGCAAGAAATGAAAACATTCGTATGTGCAGAGAATATGTATTATAAGGGATTCATTCAAAATAATAGTGCATATACAATAATAAATGATTAATAGAATTTACTAAAATAAAATTATTAATACTCCTTTGTAGCTATGAAATATTCAATTATGTCTCAACATACGATTGAAAGAACCAAAAATAAATTTTGTAATAAAATAGCACTTTAAAGTAATCTCGGTTTCAACAGATAAATTACAAAATTATTTCACATTATCATAAATATTCATTTTACTAATAAAATCCATCTTGTAAGTAATTATCTTTTGGAAATTTGTTCCTCTATAAAAGAAAATTATGGAAATAAGTTAAAGCTACACTTTTATTTCAGATAGTTCTTCTTAAATTGAAATTCTCTCCTTACAATTTGTTAAATACATTCATAAAATTCTCAGCTCATAATTTATCATGTGAGTTTCATAATCCCACACTAATCAACTGCAAAGATCTCATGTTGTTGGAATTTGCAATCATTTCTTTGTTTATAACCTAATACACGAGTCTTTTTGATAAGCAATTTTCTTCCTTAAAGTTTAAAAAAAATACATTGGCTTCATTTCCTCATTCGCAATTAGAAATACACCAACTAGTTAGTTTTACGATTTGAAATATGCTGCAAACATGATATATTTAACATATCTGTTTGATAAGTCTTTGGAAGTTTTTCTTTGAATTTAAATGTTTTATTACGAAAAAAAAACTATTTTTATGAATGAATTATATTATCTGTCTTTCTAAAGTTAATTAAGCGAAAAGTTTTAATTATTTTTTCGCATGAAGATATTTAATGATTAGTACATGTTATATTAGGTATATATTGAGTTTGTCAAATAAAATACATTAAAATCTGCAATAAAATTAATTCAACATATGAAGTAATTTGTCATATGTACTTCTTCCCCTATGAAAATATTTTTCATATTTGAAGGGTTGGAAAAATAAAACAGTTAATGATAAAAAGCACATTTTTGGGGTTTTTTTTTTTTTATTATTATTATTAATTTGTTGGATTACTTATCCGTGAGAAAATTTGTTTAGTTATGGGGCAAAATCAAAGGAAAATAAATCAAATTTATAAAGCCATTACATTTTAGAATCAGAAAAGGAATTATATAGAACGGTGGTACTGATTAGTATATTATACAATCTTTACGAGTTTCGAGTAATTTATATTATCACTTAAAATTATTGTGATTTTTTTTACATAGAATAAAATAATAAAACATAGATAAATTAATATTTTTTACAGTTTAAAATTACGAATTTCAGTGAAATGATATATCACACTATTTTACTGGAAGTTTAAACAATTTATAAAAAAATACAACTAGAGCTATGAAATTTTGCTCTTTTTAAGGGCTTATTTTTTTAAGTAGATATAATAATCATAGTCCCGAGGTGCTGTAGGTAGTAAAGTTTCTTAATCAGGGAAACATGCATTCTTTGTTAAACATTTGTGTGACTCATCACTAATATACCTTAGTAACCCTTCTTTACTTTAAGCTCTACTTCTTGTCCACCTGTTTTTACCTTATTCAATTTTTTCAAATGTCTAAAACACAGTTACGCCTTAGTCACATTTGTTTAGCATAGCCACATCTGATTCTTGCGATATTGAACTCAAATGTCAATGTCATCATGATGTAATTTGTACATATATATTTAGAAAAAAATATACGATGAAAATAAAGCAATGAATGCTTTTCGATATTTTAGTCTTTTATTAGGGTACTGATTTCCCTTACGCGGCCAAATGTAAAATTTAAAAGATAGACGTGGTATATTTTATTCCCGAATACAGATAATTAACCTTTCGATATTTTAACATAAATATGTATGGTATTTTGTACGCCACTAAATAGGCACACAAAGATAAGTTAATTAGAAAAAGTAAATATGCTATAATACAAAATGTAATATATTACACAATATTTTTAGTCTGCTCATCACTTCAAATATCACCTGTGATGTCCCCCTTAATGTTGCACTTTCGAAAGTTATTTACTGCAGTAACATATTTTCGAACACATATATGTTGCATGCGTACCCGACACGTTTTTTTTTGTGTTTATATTTTTTTATTTTGCAATAAAAACATCTTCCTCGTATTTTTGCGGTTGAGTCCATCTACTAGCTGCTCCTTCTGATGTCTTTTGTATCTTATGAGAAAAAAAAATCAAATATCGGGAAATGTTTTTTTCTGCTCTTTTTTTTTTGACGTGTGTCTTCATCAGTGATATAGGTAACATTTTTTTAGAAAATATCTTCTAAATATGTAGACCTCTTTAATATGCATCACGTTATATAAATGGTGACTGTTAATTTCAGCTATGTTTAACAAGTTGGAAAATATTACCTCATAAGAATATGCACTGTTTATTTTATTTACGATATCTACCCCTTCTTTATTGAAATTGGAGTCCAAATTAATCTCCAGCTTCTTAATTTCAGGATTAATTGTATAATAATCATGTATAGTACAAATCAGCGTAAATGATTTATTTATTTGTTTTTGGCACATATGACACATTATTGATTTCATTTTGGAAGCCAATAATAAATGAACCAGATTCATTGTTTTTACTGAATAAAAAGTATGACAGTAGTCTACTTTTATTTTTCATTGTTCCAACAGTTGTTAATTTAATTCTCAGGTTCGTCCTTTATGTCCAGAACTATAGTTCAAATCTAATCATCGATAAGAAGACTAAAATTCTGTTGGGCACATAATTCCTAAAAAAAAATCATTTTATTAAAAAAACGTTATTACTCATATAAACTTAAAAAATTTTAAGAATTCATTTTCTGCAAACAAAATAATATATTAGGTTATCAAAATATACATTTCCAGCGGGAATCAACTTATGAATTCCACTAAAATAACACGGCTTACGATACGTGTCAAGGATCGTTCAATGATAGGTTAGATGCGCATGCAGTGTTCTGGAGAGGCATTTCAAGGTTAATTAGAATTTGTTTAATGTAGATGGCACCTCTTATATTTCAGCACGTTTAGTTATAGATTAAGAAAAGTATCTGTTTGCGTGTATAATTAATGCAAATATAGAGGTATATTCGGATCTTCATGACATTTTGAATCCTTTATCTTCTTTCATTTTAGATTATTTGTAGAGTAAGAAACGTAATGTAAATGTAGGTTTTTTTATTAATGGTAATACATTCTAAGTAATAAATATAAACTTCCTATAGCAATATACAATACACAAGCGATGAAAATATTTTCGTTCTCAACTCATGAGATAATCAATCTTATCTAACGCATAATTTATGTATGATAAATAAGAAATAGTTTGATTTTTTGTAAGTTTGTCGGACATTCCTACAGATGTTGGAAGGGAACTTTGCAGGGCCTATTTTAGGTACTATGAAAGACATAATTAAGGTTATATAAGCAGGACAAGTTTAATTATGTCAAATATTAATTCATACCATAATTGCACCAATGAAAAGAAAGAGTATTAGTATATTAGTCAAAATCCCCTGCAGATGACTGACAAATAGTTATTATTGCGTCTAATATACCTGATCAACAGGAGCTTCACTTAACAAAACAAAGAGCTTTCGTTCAAATGAAAGCATCTACTAGGGCAAAGGAACCTTCGGTGGATAGAGAGGTTGTACACAGTAGGAGCATTTAAACTTTAACATCACGAGTAATGTATTGAGTACTCTTATCCTTTACAGTAAAAATTAGATAAAAACAACATATTTATCTTCTATCTAAATAAAACTTAGTTTTATTCTATCCTGTTAAAATTTTCCACTATTAACTTTGACCCAAAAATTTACAGGAATCACTATCTACCTAACATTTTGAAAAAAAAAATACCATCTAATTAAGCCTTTTTGTCTGTGTTAAGCGCGAGGAACGTCTTATACTTCAGCTAGTGTTACATAAAATTACTTAAAGGCTAATGAAAAAGAAGCAGTTTATATAATACATAAAATACGTATTCAGAAGAAATTTACTTAACTTAGAATATTAAATAATGATGCATTTTCTTATTTATGAATAAATCGCAACATAAAAACCGTTTCAGGGAAAAAATATATTTCCAAAAAAATCTTATTCTAAAAGTTTTAAGTATTTATCAAAATCAATTTTACATATTTGGTTTCAAGTGCGCACAAACTTCATAATTTTTAGAAATATTCATATTTATAGAAAACATTTAAGCAAGTTCTTTTGTTGTGATCACGACCAAACTCCGAAGAGATGAAGAAAATCAATGCGGAAATAACCTATGTCACAGTTGCTTTGGCAAGAAAAGAAAAGTAAATATAATATAGTAATCTCCTCCAGACAAATAATGAAACTCGTCTGATCTCGACAAACGCCGCAGGAAATGCGGACGACATTCAGCTTTTAGTGGCATATTCATTAAATATATGTGTACTTAACCTGTTTAGGAGATCGAATATGTGAAGAAATTGGATGTCAATGATTATTATTTTAATTAACATATTCATCTATTAAGAGGAAATAAAATTCTGTCCAATCGTAGTTATATTAAATGTAAAAATACACATTTTCTCAATACATGCTCTAAAAAGTATAAGAAGGAAAATATTTTAGATGTATATGTATTACAGTTATAATAAAGATAAATACAAAATTAGTTTTTAAGGTTGAATGATTACTAACCTCGTACTTAGATGTATCACGAGAGCAGTTAGAAAAAAAAATCTTATTTTAAACCTTAGTTAAATAACAAGTTCAACACTAGAGCTTAGATTATTCTCTCCAAACTACTACACCACACCTATAGGAATACTTGAAGTTCACATTCAGTTAACACTTTATGTGCCAAGTTACTTAATTTAATATAAAAAAAAATTGAAATTTATTACTACATTTATTTTTCCATGAGAAGCATCTCATATTAAATTTACGAAAATGTGATAATTTTTTCATTGTTTTCATTTAAATTTGAGATTGGGACTTAAAGTTCCATGGAGACTTACTGTTATCCATGTTAAGTTAAACTAGTAATGAATAGACTAAACTAAAAAGAAAACTTTTTTTATTTTTAATTCGCTTAATTATTTTCATTAGAAACATATGGTATCTTATAGCAGAATAACTTCTTTTTAAATAAATATGTCATTCATTGTGAAAATCATACATTCAACACTGAAGTAGCTGCGATTGCTTAAATGTTTAGAAATATTTGTTCATGTGTTTATTATAAAGTCTTAGTTTGAGTATTTTGGTTGTTTTGAATTGGCATTTTCTTTTTGTCATTGACATTCAAATTTTGTAACATTTCAGAAAAGTGATTCCTTTTAAATTCGAATGTCTTAATTAAATGAAAAATGTGTAATATTTCAATTTAAAATTAAACACGATACTTATAATAAAAATCAATAAAGCCATAAAAGGAATGAATAAAGCCTAAATTTTACAGTATTTATATCAACAAATAAAGATTTGAGTTTCAAAATTTAACTACAGGCTTAGTGAAACATTTTTCACATTCATAAAAAAAACGGAATATATCTGTATAATTAGTTAGAGAATTAGGGCATAGTAAAGGAGTGACAACTTTCTTCCTCCATAAGGATTGATTTAAACAATGTGTTAGCAGCTATCCAGATCTTAAATCTTCACCATGTAAAACGAACTCTTACTGCTAACTCTAATTTTGGTAAATAAAAGCTTAAAATACAAGGACTTTAAAGATCCAATAGGATTTTGCTGCAAATGTACAATATATTGAGCGATTTTTTAATCGAATTTTCAAAGTCCTTCCGAGGTATTAAAGGTTAACGTACTTCAGCCCCACTATATAACTGTTTTTAGTGTTATAAGGATTCGAACACAGAACTCGACAAAAGCCCCTCCGACTGTGGGCCTATGACCATAACTACTACGCTACTGGGACCACTATGTTCTTTAAGGATCTATTTGGAATAAATAATTTTATATCAATATTACTTTCATTTCCAGTCAAAGTATTTAGTTTTTATTAAGCAATTCTGAGGGGTTAAGTTCAATTCTTATTTTTTTGATGATTTCAGAAAAAAATGTATTTAAAATTAAAACGGTAAACATGGCAAAGCTTCAAATTCATAAAGCCATTATTGGAACTGAAATTAGATAGTGAAAATAAATAGCGGCTTATTTGAAATATCTAGAGAGAATTTGAGAGTTTGGTTTTTCTCTTTCATATGACTTGGTTCAGTATTCCTTCAAAACATTCAGTACATTTTCTAGTAGGTTAGAAGAATCTAACTTTTTTTTTTTTCTTTTTACTTTGTGGATCATTGTTTCTTTGAAGAGAAAAACCCTTTTAAGTAGAAAAAAAAAAGAATTCGCAAGTCGATGATTGTGTTGGAAAAATATCAGTAGGGCAAATGATATTGTTTTTCTAAGAATAAACCAAGAAAAAATAATTTTCTTTTAGATGCATCACCACTTTCTATTTTGACTACTGTTTTTGTTCCACTTGGTTAAAATTTTCTTTAGATAGAGCAATTTAATTCGTGGTATACTTCGATAAATATATAGAAATAAATTCTAAATATCCTGTTCTAATACTTTAAAATATGAAATATATAATGAGTATTTTGTTAACACCTACACAAACTCTCTGAGAGGCTTCAAATTAAGTAAATGAAAATTTATCCGAAATATTAAAATGCTGAAAAGTATAAATACTATTGTAGCTTAGGATAATACTGTCACTTTTATTGAAAAAAAAATGTAGTGACTAGGATAACCTGAAAGAATGACAAATACTTGGTGGCGCCATAGTGTTACTATTCTTTTCCAGGATTTTTAAAAGAATTTTGGTTTTCTCCATAAATTTACACTTTCAAATTTAAAATTTTGTAAGACACCATTTTACAGATATTATGACTAGTGGAGGCAATTAGACCAGTTTCCTACTTTTCTCTTTAAATCTATCCCTACCAGTTTCAATATACTTAAATAAAAAAAGTAACCAAAAAACAACTACTTATTTTTATGCTTATAGTTTTATTTATAATTTAAAATAAATTGGATCTGAATAAGAAAAAGTCTTAAAAAAATAAATGATTTAAAATCGTGACAAAAATTTAAAATATCCATAAGATTTGAAATCACCTTCACTATTCTAAACAAAAAGCTACAAAAATTTTTATTGGTTGTTCAAAATTCGCAATCTGAACAGTTAAATATAGTTTTGTCTTGCTCTGAGAGACTAACATATGCTTCGAGAATGTTTTGTTCATAACTCAATCACTTGTGCACACGTAAAATGTCTTTCATTTCATAAAGCATGTAGAACAGCTATGCGTTTTCGGAAAATTATTTCCCTTCTAGTTTTTAAAACGAGCCTTTTTCTGTAGGTTTTTCATTTCACTTAAGTCCTGAGGTTGATGGTTAAAGACAGATATTACTTGTCTACTTTCTGAAGTTTCTTTGTTAATAACATATACATTTCTTTTTAAACGACAGCTCAAAAAATTGAGTATTTTCTTCATTGTTCCAACACATGTCTTTTTTGAAGGTGAGAGGGACATCACTGAAAGTGACAACTTTGGCAACGATTTATTCTTATCATCACTTAATAAGAAAAGGTTGTCTCTAAAATCATCTTCCCGTACATGCGCGTGAGCATTTGTTTGTATTAGTGTACACATTATTTACATAAGTAGCATTAAAATTTGAATTCGTGATAATCTACCAAGAAATAATGGATATTTTTAAGTTTTTAAATATTTCTAATTCTTCGAGTATTTATTTTTATAATTATTTGTACATGTCATCATAGCCTATTACCTACAGATGATATCTTAAGGTATTACAAGGAAGTGTCCATAGTGACGGGACTTCAATTACTTAAAATCTAAAGTTATATTTATGAAGTGAGTTATGTTTGTGAAACATATTTCTGAAACTTGACATTTTAATACGAATGAGATATTTTGCTATGTCTGTGATCTTATTCTGCTCCTAGTTTGGTGTCATTCAAAATTTCAGCTAAAACTCGATCGGAATTATATTGTCAATAAACGAGTTACCATTATCGGGTATTTCATAATTTCATTTGGTTGGTAGTAGAAATAAGTAAATTTTTGAGTTTTGCAGAAATGTTGCCATGACTTACAAACTATGTTATTCATCATCTGCATGTATGTCTGTATTAATGATCTCACAATATTGATTACAATGAGATATTTGAGCTAATGGAAATTTTATTCATGGTTTCTGTAGATACCTTTCGTGTATAATAAGCTTCAACAGTTACTGATGTTCATGACAGTGCAGTTTAGTATATTAAAACTAAATCTTTTATTGGAATTTTACCATCATTAACTTATAATGAAGTTTCCATTTACTGAGAAAATATTTTCATAACGCCTTAAAAGCATATTTATATTTATTCACTTTCAAATTGTATAATTTTGCTCTTTAAGATCTGTAAATAATTTTCTCGAAGTTAAATTGAAATGTCTACTATATTTTGAATCAATTATTTATATCTTTAATGTTTTATACACGTTTTGTTTAATTTCTTATGTACTCACATTGATTATATTACTTGTATTTGTATGATAGAAATTCCATGCTCATGTTAATTAAGCAAAACTTTTGGTCTATTGATTATTGATTCCATTTTATAAATTTCAGAAAAAAAAGTTTGTATATTTTGTAAAAATTTAGTAATCAATCAGTTAAATAATCAATTCAATAAAAAATCAGTTAGCATACTTAGGTTGAGTAGAAATTATAAGCATATTTGAAGAAATGTTCGTAAAATTGCTTATTAAAAAAAGGAAATAAAACGTAAATAATCAAATAAAATATCTCATAATAGAATATTTTTGATTCAAAATTCTAAAAGCTGAAATTGAGACATGTATATTAATAAGTGAGTAATTTTCGACACTATAAAATGACAGAAGGTTTTAAAATTATAAAAGGAGATAGAGAATTCAAATGTCTTATTTTCAATAGTAAGAAATCGTTCAAGTAAAACAATGTCATTCATCTTTTCAGAAACCTAACAGATTATTAAAGTGAAAAAATATCAGAACATAATGTTTAGAAATGAGAACTTTACAATTACAATAGCTCCACAGATATAATAGTACTTTAAATTGCTTTTATTATTGATTTTTTTATCATTAAAGTTATATGTCCAATTTTTTATTTAATAAGTAAAGTTGAGAATTAAATGAAATGGCATTTAATGGAAAAATATACTTTGGTAAAAATTCTCGTATGAAGTAAAATTATACAATTTACAATCATTCATATAAATAGAAAGCGTTGATTTAAATATGAATAGATTCAATAAGATAAGTAAAACACGTTATTTTATGAAGAACTAAAATAATAAAGACAAACATAATTTATTTAGGAATAACAGATTAAGAGAAAGTCAGGCAATAATAGAATATACATTGTTATGCAAATTATTTTTTTCTAATGACATGTTATAAGAAAGTAGCAGATAGCTTCACTGTTTGAACAGTATGTGTCTTCTAAAAGGTATTTTGATGCTTTATTACCTTTATATTTGAACAAATATATAGAATTTGAGTTTTTGGAATGTGGGCAATCCACACTAAATGCAAAGAAAATATTTTGCATGTGTTATCCCAAAATGAAATTAAGCAATTTAAATACTTTTAGTTCTATTGTAAAAAAGTTTGTTTCTCTTTCCAAACATCTAATAATATAAATGTTTTAAAAAAGGAAAACGTGCTGAAAGTAATAAATGCACACAAAATTTGAGGAGTGAAACGGGTTAATCTAGATTTAATAATATGCTAGTATATATATTAATCTTGTTTTCCCCTACTTATCAGAAAAAAAATTACCGATATAAAGCAGGTATATATAAGTAATATACAAATAAATGTACAGGTAGATAAAATAAGTGACAAAGTGATCAAGATACATAAAAAATGATTGATTATGTGTTAGCAATTAATGAGCATATCGATATTTATCTATAAAATGGTCTAAATGTTTGTCAAATCCTTTTTTTTAAGTTTACTGAATGTTCTTCATTAAAAGCTGGTCTGAACTTTCGTTTCAATGTTCGTAGGATGTTTTATTAAAAAAAGGAACATATGGTCACTAAATATATTGCATTAGAAACTAAAAAAAGATATTGCTAATAAAATTTGATTTTGCTATAATTGATAGCGAAAAATGTACCAAAAACTTGTTTAATATTTTGGTTTATAAACTAGCTTTAGGAAAACAATACAATTATTTGTAGAATTTTTTTACCGAAAATATAAATAAACATCATTGTAACAGGGAAATGAAAGAAGCTTGTTAAATATTACTATAAATAGTCATTATATGACCTGCTCTTTTTTTCTTCAACTCATTATTTATGAAATGTTATTTTAAAGGCAGATTGAGTGCATTTTATTGTAAGTTACATTTTTAAAGTAATGCATAATCATATCGAAAAGTTTAATATAGAAAGTATAATTTAATATTGAAAATTTTAAGTGTAAATTGAAAATTTACACAAATTACATTAAATCATTTTTTGAATTTAGTATGTGATACAGAGATGGATAAAATTTTTTCTAAATGTTTCAAAACTGAAAAATAACCAATTAATTTTAAATAAAGGGACGCTTACTTCAAAAATCATTATATTATGAATAAGATGTTTGGATAAAAGAAATATATATTCCTGTAAATATATTCTTCCTACTTACTAGTTATAGGATCTTAAAATAACGGTAAAATACTTTGAAGAGAAATGGCTGGTTATTATACAACACTTGAGTCTGGAGTTACAAGTTATGTTAGAAAGAAATATTTATTTTCCTTCTCATTTTATATTTGTATAGATCTTGACGAAACTAAATATAATTACATATATAGTATATAAATTATAAACAAAATCAAGGTAAACGTATTAAAAAGTATTAATAAAAGTTAAGGCAGCTGCTATACATACAAGATTTCAACAAATAAAATTCATCAATGATTTAAACTTTGAACTAATTAAATTAACTGCTTAAAATAATAATATTTATTGCTCACTAAAAATCGATGTTTGTAGAGCGCATTCAATATAATTTTTTAACTCAGAAGTGAAATTTTAATTATATAAGCTTTGTTTTTTTTTTCTTTTGACAGGGATTATATCCATGTGTTATGAATCAAACTTTCAGATTTTGATGAAATATGAAAGGAACGATCGATAATATTAGTATGCTATAGAGATTTCTGGGTAATGGAGGTATGAATCAAAATTTATTTGCTCATATAATTTTTAAAATAATATGAAACAAATTAAATAAGTGTTATTTCAATAAATCGGCTTTAATTTAAAAAAGTAATATTTAAAAAATATTATTGTAATTCACTTTTTTTACTTATGAAGTTTGTTCAAACACCTGATGGTTATTCATTCTAAAATAACTGTGCAGAAGGAAATATTAGATGTTTCAATGTAAATTAAATCAAAAGATTAAAATACTGCTACTAAGAAGAATAAAAGCTTTATATTCTTATTTTTTTTTTCATAAATGAAGTCTCACGAGAGATTAATGATCACATTCATTGAAATGATAGAAAGTACAGCTATGACATTTTTACAACTCCCATGGTTTAGGAATTAGCCTTTGTGTTATTATAATAGAGATATTTAACGAAATGAAGTATTTTAATTTATAGGTTATGGCTATACAAATATTATTATGACTGTAGTAATATATTAAAGGAGATACAAATAAATGTGATTCTAAAAAGCCATAAGCATGTTTTCACTAAGGAAAATGTTTGTTTCTATAAAAAAATGCCATAGAGAGAATAAGGTAATCTGACACACAAACTTCATCATCTTTTAAATTAATTTATATATTTCATATCTATCCTCTAACAAATAAGTAATAATTTACAATGTTTCTCAAATTGATCAATTAATGCGTAATTGATCATTCGTGGCATTGGAAACTAAATATTAAATTAACATTATAATTAAAATTTGCTGAATTAGAACTTATTTAGATTGATCCCAATAATATTATGCATTCATTGCATTAAACATCTGTCACGAGCATCTATATAAGATATAAATATAATATTCATAACTTTTCACAAAGTATACTGCAGAATTTCTAGATGCATTTATGAAGTTAAATAATTCTAAGACTTTCCCATATATTGCAGTTTCTGTCAATTAATTGGCCAAATATTGAATATTTGGAAATTCATTCTGGAGATTCTTTGGAGTACTTCATTCTGAGCAAATTCATTAGCAATTTATTTCTTTTAACTACTTAGCCATAACTTAAGATGTTAATGTAAACTCAAGTAATTAATAATTTATGAGTATTACTGAATTTTTTGAAATTAATTAGAAAACTAATTAAAATTTTATATTTTACAAAATAAAGGATCAATGTAAATAATTTAATTTACTTTTAATTCATGTGTTCATTTTATCTTTTTTTATAGCGATGATAAATAATTTAAAGTGCTAAAGCTAATAGATATATTTCTGCAGTGTAAAAATGGCTAGTACACTTGGAAACAATAAAATGTAAGTGTATTGAAAGTTAACTAAATATTTTTATTTTTACGATGTGCTTGACACCAATATTTTTATGACTATAATTAGATTTTAAGGAACATTATTTTATTAGTATTTTCAAAGATATCAACAACTGTACACTAAAATTAAAAATTGATGTCAGAAAAGTTTGTTACAAATTATTATAAAACTAATTTTCTTTTCTGTTAGTGAAAATGTATAATTCACTCGGTTTCTAAATAACATTTTTGCTTAAAAAAGGACACAATTAATAAAGTTTACAAAAAGAACATTGACAAAATATTTTCACAAAATTGATTTCCGTGTTAAATGTTTACACTAATTCATCTACAGCTTTTATTTTACCGCAAATGGAACTTTGCTTCATTTTTGCCATAACCATTCAATACTATAATTATTTATAAGCGTGTCATTTGTTTGGATATTAAATAATACAATCTGTAAGACATAATAAGCTTAAGGAAGCATTAATAACTAAAAAACAATATTTGTTTTTCTTAAAATTGAAATTTTTCACGTTTGTTTTAAGATAATATAAACAAAAAAGAATTTTAAATACATAATTATGGTAACTATTCCATTGAAAGGGACATAAAAAAAATTAAATTACTTTTTCCTATATAAATAATTGCTGATGAATATAGATTTCTTAAAATAAATATTGAACTACATTTCTAATAGCCTTAAACTATTTTAGCTATCATGAACTGCTATTTTAAATTAAATTAATTTTTTTATGAGTTACTTGTGATGGAATATAAAAGACAAAATAACTGCAAAAATTGATCTTTCTGATTTATTAGTCAATCATTGTGCGTACTTATTTCTTTGCAATTATACATTACATTAGGTTCAAATCCAACAAAATTATACATATGGTATAAATAACATTTTTACTGATAATATTCATTTTCCTTCCTCCACATTTTAAACAGAAATATATAATCTTTATCTATAACACATGCACATAATAAATATATGAGTTAATAAGATAAAACTATTATATATGTAGGAATTCGTAAATTAATTTTTCTCACTCGTAAAAGCAAATACATTTAAGATTATCCATGCGTCTCCTGAATAAACCACCTCAAAAATAAATTGTCTGTCGAAGTAATCGATAGTTTTGTTGACTAGTGTTCAAGTCACTGGAAGACTTCTGTAATTGGATACAAGACATCACGTCTAAGGAAAATTAGTTGAAACAAACAGAAGAGACTAAGCAGCAAGGTCATGCGTTGAATCAGTAATCTAAGTGTTTTTCTCTTTGATTTAAATTATTTCTTTCATCTTGAGGTTACACAAGTATAATAATGTCAATAATAAATTATGCTTAGGAATATAAGGGTTTTTTTTTTCGTTGAAACAAAGTTTCATTGAGCGCTTATTTGTTTATATGCTAGCGCAGGCAAAAATTTCACTCATGGTGTTTCTATTTTACAATAATTTATTCTTACGTATCCAAATTTCTGTTCATTACATATGATAAAGGCAAGCATTTAATATAATTTAATACATGATCAAATTGTCAGTTACACCAAAAATATATATGAATAATGTTGACTGTAAAAATGATATATTTGTCCATTTGAGCTATGAGTCAGAGTTTGAAAAAGATCGTGAAATTGAATGGGAAGATCGATCGAAGAATTAATCAATATATGAATTGAAGTTATGCGACGATTAGTAGGTGTTACGCAAATGGGAATAATGATACATTACAATGTCAAAATAGAAGTGGTTACCTAAAGACCATAAAAGAACGAAAAGAAATGGGGTGTGTCAGAATGGCTTTCAAGTGATGGATTCATCAATATTAAACAAAGGATGTAGAACTCGAAGAGAAGTTACGAATTTAATTATTGACAGAAATATGAGAACATGAATCCTGCGCACTTGCCGACCGCACTGTTACCCCTAATTTTCGCATTCCGTCAAGGATAATTACAGATACTGGATAATAAACAGATTTGGACGACTGATCATCAGGGAAGAGCTGTGTCCTGACATACAACGCAGACATTTCTAAAGACGTAGAGGGCAGTTTAGATATCTTGAACATATTACCGAATGTCACACAAACACTTAACAGGGTGCTAAAATCTGTGTGTCATTTCTTTTAGCATTGAAAACAATGCTAGTCAGTCGTGGCACATTTGCAGTGCTGCCATACGTAAGCGAAATTCTGAAATCGTTTGAGGAACTTTTCCATTGTACCATTCCAGACTTACTTTCCTCGCAAGGTAATGTATGACGACACATGGTATATATTGCTAGGTATTGTTATATAGCTGTATGAACACTGTTTTTTCCAACCAGATTGATTAATCTCTCTCTCTAGACCAGGAATATACTAACCATGGTGTATTGGATGATGAAAATTGATGGTTACGTCAGTTTTTAGTAAGCTAATATGTTGCCGAGTTTTGAAGCAGAGTTTTTGATATGCACTTGCATTTTCTGATTTTTTTGTGTGTGATACAATGTTCGTAAATGTGATCTGTTTGTTCTTTGTTAAAAAGTCTTAGAGTTTTGTACTTTTCGTTTGTTTTATTTTAAATTTATACATTAAGATGCAAAATACAGTAACCAAACGAAGCCCAGAAAGTGACAGTAAGCTTGAAATTAAAAAATAATGGATGGGATTAGTTGTTATTTACTGCGAATTCATCAGGAAAACCCATTTAATTTTTTTGTGAAAGTATATTTCCAAATAAGGAGAAGCATGATCTTAATAGAGTATCATAATTATATAGAATGAAAAATGAAGCTTGTTGTTGGTTCTGAGTTTCGAATTGAATACATAACTAGGAAAAAGTAAGAAATCAGAAGAATGCAAAACACATTTGCTAAAGTAAGTTTAGAAGTTTTAGCAATGAAAGAGACATTATATAAAATTGTTTTAGCATTGGCAAAAAAATATTCTAATGAAGTTGAAATTGTTAAGCTTTGTCTTCAAATACCTGCTCGCAATTTTGAGAATAAAAGTATAGAAAGAAAAGCAGACGAAATTGCTGTATCAAGACAGACAGCTTGAGGATGTATCGAAGAAATCTCTCAGGATGATTCCTAGCAATTGAAAGATGTTGTCCATTAAAGTACTTTCTTGTCCATAGTTTTGGATGAATCCACGAACCTACCTAATACTGCAGAGTTAAATATTTTTATAAGAGGAATTGAAGATAATTTAATGTCGTTGGAGAACTTGCCATTTGGGAGTCATGACATGGTAATATAAGATGATCAGACATATGTGAAAATGTAGCATCATGTCCAGAAAATCTAAAACTAGATTTTAGTAAACTCATCATTGTGTGTACTGATGAAGGGCTGCCACTAAAGAGTGGTAAAGTTAATGACACTGTATCATGCTGTAAAATATTTAAAAATTCTATAACAAAGTATCATTGCAGTAAATACCAAAAAGTACTGCTTACTAAAACTGTAAATATGAAACATGATATGTTACTGGTTGTGAAATGTGTTAATAAAGCTAGAAAAAGATAATTAAAAAGATTAAAATTCAGAAAATTCTATTCTGAATAGTTAGATTTAGAAATTGTTAATTTTAATATTCATTGTGAAGTACACTGGCCTTCTAGAGACAGGTTCTGAATATGTTTGGAAATTGAAAAATTGTTGTTTCTAATTTTTTAGAAAAGGAAATAAACTACCTGATGAAAGAACCCTATTATTTAACAATAACTGGTTATTTCCGTAGAAATTTTCAGTTGATGTTACCAGATATCTTAAAAATTTAAGTATAAGACTACAATATGAAAATATTTCTTTTTCCTCGGTAAATGGTTCCAGTTCATTTTTAAATGAAATTAAAACTGGTCTTATTTCAGTTAGAAAATGAGGATTTGAGTCAATTTCCATTCTTTAAAGAGCACTGTGAATGCCCTGAAAATAATTGCAATTTGATCTAATATATTGAAAAATCAAGATATTACAAGAAACATTTGAAAGTTAGTTTCATGCTTTTACTGACGAAGAAAACTTCATTCTATCTTTATTAATCAATTTTCGCATAGTGAACAAAACGTAAAACAGATGCCTTTTAACATGCAAATGATACTGTTTCTGATTTAAAAATAAATTAGTTCTTAAAAATATACTTGATGATTTTTTCCAGATTGAAACGCCTCTGGCGTAAGCAATATCTGACGTTCATTTCCTTGTGAACATTACCAGAGTTAAGAAACTTTTTGTCCTTTAGGAACAACGTACAGATGTGAGCAAGCGTTATCATCAATGAAGTATATTAAAAGCAGAACAATATCAGGAATGACTTATTCAAATTTGAAGAAGTATGTGCTGCTTTCAGTGACAAATTTAACACTAAACATTAAGACTAATGGAATCCAAACCGGCTCAAATGTTTCAATAAAGGTAAGTAATTTTTATGTGCTGTAACACATATATTGTTTTATATATAATAATTAAACTATTTAAAAATTAATTACTTCGATAAATGTACTTCTGTTAAAAAGGTAATTAATGATATGTCAGTGTCAAGATTCTTTTTCAATAGATGGAACTGGCAAATCCAAATTCCACGCTAATCTCGCTCACAGTACCAACAACCGTTTTCTACAGTTATCTTCACCGAGCCATATTCTCTCAAAGTTATAGTAGCATCATTAAAAGATCCCCTTTAATGCAGGAGATAGTTTTTAACTCTGGTGGATCGGTGTTTCATAAAACTAACTTGAATGAATTAATTTAACTTCATTTTTAAGTTGTTTAATTTTTTACCCTTGTGAAGCAGATTATATTCCCTTCTCTATTTATCTACGAACATAAGGTACTAAAAAAGTGCTCGAATGATAGGTATATCTGAACTCGTACATCAGAAAAAAATAGCGCTGGCATGCTAAAGATTGACTACCTCTGCTATGCAGAATAATTGGTTCTAATGGGAAAGAGATTGGAACCATCTCCCAGAATGTTGTATTTTAGCCCATAAACTACATACTGAACAAAAGTTTCGTGAAGATTTTTTTCGATGAGAAGTGAATTAAATATGCTTCAATTTGACGATTGACTAATTATGTGGGATCTAAAAATATTAGTTTTATCTGAAAGTCTTAAATAAGGAAATAAACACTGGAGAGATAATCATATAAAGTAAGAAAATGCCTAAATGCATGCAAGATTCGACGAACACCAGTTCAAAGATAGAATAATGACACTAATAAAGAGAATGTTTAAAAATGCACAAACATGGCTTCAAAACAACTTCAGTCAACACTGTAATGAATAGAAGTTCCAAAACACTTATTTTTAACGTTTGAATACTTTTGAATATATACGCCTCATCTAAATCACCCAAAATAGCTGTTCATGGATGTTAAAGAACATTTGCAGGAAATTTTGAATTCAAAAAGAAAAACAAAAAAAACTTGATACAACAAAATATTTCCCCTGGAAGAATATTTTAAAACAATTCCTTGGAATGGACTATAAGAATTCAAATAATAAAGTTAGCATATGTTTCATTTTTGTTTCACTCCAAAATTTGCAAATATTGAATATCTGGTAATTAACAGTAACAAAGATATGGGTATACGATTTATTTCTTTTATAAATCTCTGTCAATATTTATCATTTCCCAGAAACATTATGTCATTCAATTGAACATAATATACTTTTCCTTCTTTGTCTTCCATCAATAAGGAAAGACTTCATATATTTACTAATTAGTCAAAGTTCATTTAAAATTGATAAAATCATCGTTTGTACTTATAAGCCTAATGAATGCTAAGTGAAAATTCTACTATTACACATTTACTTAACAATGACTCACCAAATTAACGTAAAAATGATTTCCTGTTTAACGATAACAAAGTATAACTTTAAGATCTGTTTTCTTTTTATCTTAACCCATCTGTAGCATTCTATACGTTATACTTAAAAAACTGAAGTTTCTGAATGAGTGATTTCTAGACCAAGATATTGCTTTAAGTAACTACTTAAAAATGCTTTCCAAGAGAAGTGGCACTAATATAGGATTAATAACTTAATGGTACGTAAAATAGGCTATAAAAATATTTTGCTGTTTGCTTACATTCCCAGTCACAATAGGCTCAATTTCACATTTCTTAAAAGTAGAAAAAATTCATCTTGAAAAAGTTCAAAAGAATGAATTAATATTTCTCTTTGCATGTCAGAACTAATATGTTCCTATTTCAAAGCATTGTTTCTAATTTTAAATACATCTAACCCTAATTTTGCGCAATTTCTATGTAACATCAAGTAATATTAATAACAATGAAACTTTGGATAAACTGTAATGTAATATTCAAATAACGATTAAGTCTTTACAATCTATAAAGCATGTTATACTAAACAGAGAACCACTGAAAATAAACCTTTTTCTCTTCAAATTATTCTTTATAAAATTGAGTTTTAACAACATTAAATAACAAAGCTTTTCTCCATCAATAAACTATTGATTTAATTTTTTCTCACACAGCTGTAATAAACAACAGTTTTAATGCGATAGAATAGTTGCAATATTTGTATGACATCATATATATATATATATATATATATATATATATATATATATATATATATATAAATAAAGAATATGCTTGTGCGTGTGTGTATATATTTGTATTAATTGGCTATTTCACAAATGGAGTTTTTAATTAGATTATATACGATTAGTGAAAAGTATAAAAATAACTAAATGTTAATCAATTTTTGAACAAAAAATTATTTTGCAACTGAATGAAAAACACGAAATACTTTAGACTGAATTATAACACTGTAAACAAAGTAAAAATTTAGTCCCGTAATAGCAGTGAAAACATTGCTTTGTCAAAATATAAAAAATAAGTTTTCAAGTATGAAGTAAGCGATTGAAGCATAAAGCAATACTTGAAATATTGAGGAAATTAATTGTTCAGAATCTGCACACACACATACCATTATTTCAAATTATATATAAATATACATACATAACTATATATCTGTCTTATTTTTTCTTCTATAAAAATTTATAAAAGCCCCTGTATTATTGGTAAAATACATAATTTGTCTCAATCTGGAAATGTAAAGGCTTCTGACCTAATTTGTCCATATTATCATGGAATTCAGGATAAGGTGTGCATAAAATTAAAATTCATCTATAATAAACCATAAGGATCTAATTTTACAGTGTGCTTCAGATAATATTCATATAATTTTTTTTATGATCTGACCATTTTGGTATTATAAAATTGATTTTTTTTCCTCCTTCAACAAAATAGGTGCCTTCAGTTTCTTAATGAAAGTCCTAAATGCATTAACAAACTTGTTTTCTGCAACATAATATAAAGCAAACTTACATATATTTGGTTCAAATAATGATGTACTTTATTTTGTAATAAAATAAAGTCTTATTACGGAATATTATGATGAGATATGGTGCGCAAAAATGTTTATTAATAATCGTAAAAGAAGAGTTTTGAGAAAGTATTATGATACACGAGATGAAATCACAGATTTTTATAAATTCGGTTATTTTCTTATTTCATCGCGTGAAAGACATGTTAATATTTATAAGGTTGTCAACAAACAAAATAATTCCAATTTTCTTTCTACCTCGGATTTGATGAGCATTTTAAAGTTACAAAATGGTTTCAAAATATATATGATAAAATATTTCAAATCATTGAAAAGTCAGATTTAAATATTAAGAATTTTTTTAAAATTAGAATGCAATGTTGTTATGTAATAAAGAAATTAAGATTTTTGAATACGTGATATGTTTTTGTAAATGTATTAAATATTTTACCAATTTAAAACTAATCTCTAATTATTTCCAAGAGTTAAGGAAAATTGTAGAATTCTTCGAAAATTTACATGATAATTTTTATTTTTTTATTTTCATAGTTTATTGTAATATTGAATTTGTTTTATGTATTTTATTATTTTTCGTACTATTCTTTTTTGTAATTGAACTAATGTTTGTTTATTTAAATTTTTTGTCACTAATTACGAATACCATATTCTATTTTCCTTTAAAACCTTTGTGTTTTGAAATTTTGTAAGGCTCTCACTCTGTTTCTATCATGAAATAGTAAAGTACAATATTTACAATTTATAATCTTATGCATGTAGGAATGTAAGTATCAAACAGTTTACATATAATATGAGTTATTTTAATAATTTCTTTTAATCATGCAAATTGAAGATCTCACATGATTATAAGTAATTTTGTAATTTAACAAAAATTTAGTGGCAAAAAAATAATTTGTTGATTCTTGTGGATTTATTTCATGTACTTTAGAAATTATTGATTAAATTATTCGTTTAAAGTATGATTTTTTTTCTCTTTTATTATTGAACAAAAGTGCCGGAAAAAATATACCATAAGGATTCTAACTTTTTATATTTTACAAAAGATAAGAATAATATTTTAATGAGCATTGCATCTTATTATACGATTTTATGAACTTTTACTTAGGGTAAGAGATGCAGAATGAATTAAATTTTATACATTTATTAAAGTTCCCGTTTTAAGTTTATTTAGGCAATACTTCTGATTCTCTGCACTAGTGCCTAAATAGCGCAGAACATCTGCACAATTTATTATTTTATTACTTTATTTACTATTTATTATTTTATTTTTTTGCACTTTTAGAGTTATACTCATAACTGTGAAAGTACAAAAATTGTTCCTGCATTTATAAAGAGAATATTGAAGAAAACAACAACAAAAGGATATAAATTATTATAAAGAATGAAAAAAACTGCATAATGACTTTAAGAAAAATTGATTTTTTAAAACACTTTGATCTTCTGTCAAAAAGATCTTATATTTTAACCCTATTCTTTTTTTTATTATTTCTATACAGAATTACCTTAATAATTTGCGTAAAATATTGCATTACAAATTCCTTTCTTCAATAAATTGATGAAAGCATAATGTTTTCTCAATATTTTCTTAAAAATCTTTTTTGTTAAATACGAAACATAGTTTTGATTACTGCGATTCCTGAGAATGAGTTCATATCCTCTTCTTTTAAGACTTGCTTCAGTGCTCCTAGAAAATCTTTCCGTAAACTTTCAAGTGAGGTAGAAAGAGTTATCTCTTTTCCGCTTTGTCGGTCATGGTTACGATGAAGAGAAAAATCGTTCGAAAAGGAAAAAAAATGGTTTTCGTGTCGATGGCTGTCCTGGAAAATTCTCGTTATGGCAGCTGATAGAGTGTTTCATATATACGACTGCAAATTTCTTTTCTATTGATGTATCATCAATTTCTACTTCGATTACAATGTTTTGTCATACCTTGTTTCTATTTTCAATATAGTTACAGCCAAAATTTCCTGTCATTTTCATTGTTTAGTGCAAATTATACAAATAAATTAGAAAATAACAAAAATAAATAAATAAATAAAAGTTGATATTCTTAATGACATTCTCCGTATTTAAACTTCATACTATATATAATATTTAAAGTTTTACCTATTAACAATAGAGCGAACATATTTCTGGATATCTAGAAGAACCATTACCGATCCCTTTGATCACCTAAGAAAGCAAAAAAATTTGAATTTCAATGCAAATATCGAGTGATTAATTAATTATAGAATATATATATGTAAGGTTTCAAAAGTAAAATTTTGTTTTACTGATAAAATAGATTATTTTTTTAAAAATAGTGAAATATATTTTTTGTGAATCTTCTTTCTCGTTGCAGTAGTAAAAGAGATTAGCATAAAAGGATTTAACGTGCAGTTCTTGATATTTTCTAGAAATTGGCTAAACACTTGAGGAACGAACTTCTTCGGTTTGTTTTGCCAGAACGAGCTTTGATGATGCTTGTTAATCTTGGTGTCAGAAGTGTTAGAAGGGAAAATAAGTCGTTTGTTTGGAAAATAAAGTCGTAAACTCAGTTCTTTAATAAGGTTCAAATATAGGATCTTCGTGTAATTTCCGACATGTTATATGTTCTAAATAAAATCCAGAAATTTGTATCTAAAAGATTAGAAAATTTATAAATAGGCTCTTCGAAGCTGATCGCATAGCGTATAATTATCGCATTTGGTCCAGTTCATCTACGCCACACTTGATAAAATCGTAAATCAATCCATTTGGGGAGTTTTTTAGGAAAATCAGCAATCTGAATAATTGTATGCACAGTGCTTATAAAACCTGGTCTTTTTTATTTTTATCGATAAAATGTAACAGTGTTTCGGTCATTCACTAGAACTTTGTATAACACACGTTTAATAGATTTGATTATTTATCCAAATGGGTGGCCGCTCACTTCTATTGCACAAATAATGAGTTTCTGTTTACCAACAGAGTCAGAAATTTTCCAAGATCTAAAAGTTTTATCTTTGTGATACATTTTTCTATTAAAAAGGAATACATCCTTTAGTTTCGTTACTAAATTTTGAAACTCTACCACTTTCTCAAATTAATAAAGTTAATAATTAAATTAACGTTTTTAAGTCATTCCAGTAGTTTTATATCCACGATCGTAGATAAAACATTCGGGAGTGAAATAGCGATCAAGAAATTAGACTAAATTGCTAGAAAAAACAAAGGGTCTTTGTATCTGATAAAATATTAATTAATTGAATATAGAAATCGGGTGAATTTTACTATGAAAAAAATGCCCACAAAATTGAAATACCTTTAGCAGAGAGGAAGGGAAGAGATAAAAAGGTCGGAGCTCCTTATTTTGAAGTTTTTATCCGATCTACGGTAATTCTTCGCATTGGAAACATACCCTCTCACATATGGGATGAACAGATGTGTCAAAGAAGAAAAGGTCGGCCCTCCTTCTTTTGATGTATTTACACGATGTACACACAATTACTTTTCTTTCATTTTTATCAACACTAAAGCGATATCTCTAGACCTTTTCAGTTTAGAAAGAATCATCCTTTTATTTTATACATATCGCTATATGTATGTATTTCTACCAAATTTGGTTTATTAAGTTTATAACATAGTTTTATTATTAAATTATGGAAATCACATATGTATAAAAAAGTTATACTTAAATTAATTAACATGTTTTTGCACAAATTATCACTTTTAGAAATTAAAATATCACATCATAAAGTTCTCATTTTTTCAAAAGTGTGTTGTGATCCTAATATTTCTCAAATCAACTAAAATAATATACTTTTTATGAAAGTATTTATTATTTCTTCGAATGAATGCGAAACAGCGAGTATACAAATATGATGTCCTAGAAGATCGGTGGTATTTTATATATACCAGGTCTTAAAATCAGGAAATAAATAAAAATTAATTTTACCGCTTGGTATTGTGTCCTTTTAACATTATTAATTCATATCAGATGAATTTTAACTAAAATTTAATACTTTTATATACCGCCCCTCAAAGTGTTAAAATACTGTGTGGCATTCCTATGATCATTCTGATGTCATTAATTCAAAATTCAGTCATTGATTTTATACCATCGGAGAAGAAATAAAGAGATGCAATAAACTGCAATCCTAGCAGGCTAGAATATGATATCTATCAATGTGAGAAACGTGCTGGTAAGCAATCCTTCTTACACGTGGCATCACATTTTTTCACCATGTAACAACGTGCAAATGCAAATTGTATATGAGAAACCTACTGTACGATTTCTTTAATTAAATGTAATGCAACTATTGCTTCCGCCCCCTGATTTAAATTAATGCATTGAAAAAGTAATCATTTGCATAAAACCCACCTTCCTCTCTGGTAAATTTCGAATGTGTAGTATGTCGACTTCTTGATGTAAAAATTAAAATGACCAGAAATATATATATTTATATATTTATAAACACACACATATATTTAAAACTGAGATGTAAATTAATTTAAATATTAATTAACAATTTTCTTCTAAATTTTATACTAAAAAAGAAATATTAATTATCATTTGATAAAAGTACAAAAGTCCCGAAGAAATATAGAACCAAAAACAAAAAACGTCAATATACGATTTACGCTATATGAATAAATAGCTGTTTTAATTAGAAAATTAGAAATGCACATAAGTATTTCCATTCTGCAGTCGAAAATTTTATTTCCGAATCTATGCACATGTTCCGAATGTCTTAAGGACAAAAATGTTCTTTACCCATCAGCACTCAATAAAATTGAATAAAACTTTAATTTTAATACCTTATTTCCTTCTAAAATCTCTTAAAAATATCTAAATTTTCTATGATGAAGCATTTGCTTCAAATGTTAAACTCAGAAAATAATATTTTATCCTGTTTCAATTTACATACTAATTAAATAAGCTATTTTCCCTGTAAATGAGAAAGAAAATGAAAATGGAGAAAGTAAACCAGGAAAAGAAAATGAGCGTATGTAAAAAGAAACAGAAGAATTTACAAAATAATTTATTACGTTCTAATAATGAAAACCTATTTACTCCGTGTTACATGTAGAAAATTGTAACTTTCATTAACTCCAATTTTTTGAAAAATTATTGAAAATTAATTACCGAAACCAATTTTTAGAGTTCATTCACAATATTTACATAATGCTTTTTTGAGGATGGGAATCCACACTAAAAGTGCATTTTCATGAAAATAACAAATGATGCTGAAATTGAGACGTAATTTGTGGGCACAAAAAGAAAATATGTGTAAACTTCCTAAATGTATCGTTTTAAAAATTCATACATAAAAATAGTGCTATTTCTTCTTTAAACTTCAATATAATGTTCAAATGATTAACAGTTTAAAATGGGATAAGAGTGTGATAAGTTTAAGAGTCATAAATTGATATTACAAAATATTTCTGTTTCAGAATAAGTGCTTTAATTCTCATTTTTTATTTGTTTTATATATAGATATTAGTATGAATTTCAGATCGATTCAACATCTTTTACAACAAACTCGATATTATAGTGAATTCAATTCAATTTCTATATTTATATACTGAAAAAAATATAATTTTTTTTCAAATGATAGACTACAGTTGTCATTTAGAAAGTTTACTTTAAGGAAAGTCTCTGAATATGTCTTATTTTAAGATAATACATTGCTCTTTTTAAAATAATTACTAAAATTATCTTCTTTTCCCTTAAGTGCTTACAAATCACAAAATCACATTTTAACTGAGCTCAAATTTCTTTAAAATTTAGACCTATAGTTACAAACACAATCAAATTATTTTTGGCAATTAATGTAACATAATGTATTAAAATGATAATAATTTATTTTCTTTCGAAACATCCTATGTATTTTTGCAATGAGCAATGCTTTGAATTTGATTGATTTACAACAGTCCTTTTCAAAATGAATTCAATATTCTAAGTAATTTATAAATGAATTATAACAGCTCGGGTTTCTAAATAAATTATAACTGAAATAATTTTTTTCTGAGAAATTTGTCTTTTATTTTACAGGGGTACCGTAAGGTATTAAGAAATAAAAAAAATATCTGAATAAAAATTATTCTGCATATTATTTGATCAATTTGTACATGATGTAAACTATAGCTATTAATGGGTAATTGTTTGATTTCAGATAGCCGCAGATAGAATTAGCCCTCAATTTGAAGGACCCTGCGTTCGATCTCCTATATTGTTCAATTAACAGGTTCTGCTACATTCTTCTAGTATAAATATTGAAACAAAAATTATATTGCTTCTTACTTCAATTAGCAGCTTCCTAAAATGAAATAAATTAACAGCAATAACTGTAATTTACAACTACATAGATACATTTATAGCACATAAGGAAAATTTAATATGCAGTATAAGTTTTAACGAGACATCTAGGTTATTTCAGAATAATATTACTATCTTAATACGTCCTCGTATACTTCACAAAATATACCAATGGTATTAGTTGTTGCCATTAAAACTGTGGTTACTGAAATAATACAAATAATGTTTGTTGTAAAAGCCGAGGTTACAATCCATTCATAGCTAGAAGCATTCATTTTTAAACTCTAGAAATAATATATTAACTATTTTAAAACTCTTATATTTTTATTTTAGAAATTTGCATATTAGCTTGCGAACTTTACTTAATCGTGGTAGACGAAAGAATGGATCATTGAAAAGTAGTAATAATAATTCTCAAAAAATTGTCCATAGTTGTATTGTATGCTTAAAATGTAAACTCGTGTTTCAGGAACAAATTATGTTTTCAAATTTTAAAGAAAGTGATACTTTTAGTTCCCTAATTACCACAATCATGAAGGATTTATGAAGCTTTTCCTACATTAAGTGTAAGAATCAAAGGAAATCTACTTTAAACTAAGTGCGTTTTGTAGTTTCGCAGTTCCATGACATGTAATAAAAATATAGATATTGTAAGATATTTAACAATCACTTCATTATTGATAACATTTCTCGAGAGGAAGTGTTAATTACATTAAGTTTCACGCATATGTCTTCAGACAGAGTCTATTAAACTCCTACAGCCAACACTTAAATGGTGTGAAATCAGGTACTAGTGGTGGCTATGTTCTTTGATAACAACAATTTAATGCATGGTCTTGTGTGATACTACGTTTTAAAAAAGTTTGAAATGAACGGATGGTATGAGACACATGTTTTGTTGTTGCTATTGCTGAATTAAAAACTTTACAATATATTACAATATCTGATCCCATTTACAGAACATGTCTATGATATTTGATTCCTTAAAATAATGTTTTTCTACAAAAGTAGCTGCGAATTCACATCACACTGTCAATTTTGGCTGTTTGCCTGAGAAATTGTTGAACAGCAATAGGATTCACTTTCTCCCAAATGTAACTATGGTTTATGTTCAATTGTTTATTTAAATAAAAATTTGTTTCATCACTCCATAGGATAATTGAAGATAAAATTCCTTCACATTCAATCGTGCAGTAAACCATAATGCGTTTGTTATCCGCATTCCTGTATCATCCTGTACTAGCTGTTGAACTACCTGTATCTTGTATGGATATTAGCGCGAAATGTTACGTATCATTTTTCTCATCGTTGAAATTGGCATGTCGACTTATTTGCAACACCTGACAAAGTTTCAATTCCATATGGCTATTGGTTTGATAAATCCACTGTAGTAGTAGCAGCAAGTTCAACGCTTGAATTGTCCACTTGTATTTGTCCTCAGAAAGAAAGAATGTGAAGTCTTCCTGTTTCCCTATGACTTTTTATCATTTTGTGAACAATAAGATCAAACATTGGTCCACATCTAACATTTTCAGTCTGCGGAATGTTATAAGAGCTGCAGGTACGTTGTTACTTTAGTAAAATAATTTTATAGGGTAAGCCATTTCTTTCAAAGTTAAAATTTTTCACAAAGCTTAATATTTTAATGATAATCAATAACAGCATATTTACTTAGTAACAGAATAATCAACGATATTAGTTAACTTATTTTAAATTTTATTCAATTTTGATTTAAAAACAAAAACAAAACAATCTGTCATATCTCATGGTGTCAAGAAACTTTTTGAACATGTGCTTGTTCTGTGTTCAAAATTTATGAATGAAAGAAAAACATTAAAATTGGCACTTAAAGACATTAATATTAATAGACCTCTAGAATGTTCTTGAACTTGTTTGCAACATAAGAGCCTTTGAATGATTTTGTAAATTCATTGTAAATAATTTTAATACTTCATAACTTCTTTTAATTTTAATAACATATTTAATACTTATTTACTTCTGTATACCCCTTATGACCAATACGTGGTACAATACAATACAATAAATTTATGACGGGGAGTTTCAATAATGAATCTAAATATGTATCACCCCTTTCCTTAGAAATAGCTTAAAAGATCACACACATATATATATATGCTTTGTTCCCTTTTTACCCTACATATTTCGGTTTAACATGATCGATCCAAGTACTACAAAAAATGCTTTAATTTTAATTTTATAACTACGACGGTGGAGACGAGGAATGTATTGCGATTATTATTTGTAGGAATTCCCCGAATTTTATACATGAATATGGGATTTTGTCTGCTTTTCTGAATTTCTAGTCTGATGCTCACAGTAGAAACATCTGCGACACTTGTTTTCATTTAACTGAAAAGCTTCAAACATATGAAAACCAGTCTCAATTTTTTTTTAAATAGATGGATTTCCTTCAACTTAAAGAAATATGAGAATGAGTAAGCCAATGATTAAATTTTTATTCTTTTTCTCACCTGCGATTTGATCATATGCCTAACGAGAGATGGGCCATCCACATTATTAATTGCGAATAACAGTGATTGAATGGTAAGAAATAAACTTAAAACTTTTGTTTTATTAATCATTATTGATAAATTTTTGGTATTGTTTACTAATGCAACATAATTAACTTAAGATAACAGCGAAAAAGTATAGTATTGTTTCTGGTAAATTCTTAAAGGTAGAGGTAATTTTCTATTTTTCATAAATGCAATATATTCTTTACTCGAATGTATTTACCATATCACCTATCGTGTAGAAACATAATTAGTATATATATATATATATATTGTTACGAAAATTGTCCGGACTGCGTAGGTGAACAGTCCAACAAACAGGATACTAGAAAAAAAGTAATTTATTCTTTAAATAATAATAAAACAGGAAGCGCAGACGACAACAAAATAGTACTTGCAGAAATTTGCAGCACTAAATAAACAGCAATCCACAGTTTAAACAAAATCACGCAGTTTGCAAAGCAAGCAAGATAATCGCTTTCACTCCGAAAGACCAACTCACAGATGATCAGCGGCTCTGTATATTTATATCTTGAATACCGGATATAACGTCACATAGAAAGTTCTCCAATGTTTCGGTCCTATTCTGGAAACTTCTCGACAAAACTAGATTTTACTTGATGCCGATTGTTGTCGCCAAAGTCGCCGAAATTGTCACTGTCGCCAAGTACGGAAGTCGAATTCCTGCTTTTCCCCTTGGCATCAATAGCCTGTGAAAGTCACTTAGCAACCATACGAGCAGTATTGCTGGGAAGCAACATTTCAAATTTGTAACAATATATATATATATATATATAACAGGTCAATTGAAAAGTCCCCGGCCTACCATAGTAAAATACATTTTTTTGGCAAAATTAGTTTTTTTTATTCAACATAATTCCCTTCAAGGGTGATACACTGATTATAGCGTCCCTCCAACTTTTCGATACCATTTTTGTAGAACGATTTGTCCTTTGCTTCAAAATAGGCCTCAGTTTCGGC
>BMAW01111696.1:230571-242972 GCA_019974015.1 Nephila pilipes
TATATATATATATATATATATATATATATATATATATATGCGAAGGGAAATGAAATTACCATAAAGGAAGGAACGTGCCCATTAAATTTAATTTTAACCCTTGATATATATATATATATATATATATAACTATATATGCTCATTTATGAAAATTTTAAATATCTCACTTATTGAGTAGTAAAATCTAATTTTATTAATGTTTCTCAAACACAGTACTGTTATTAATATTTAAATATAACTGCAATTCAAATCATGCATGTATTTATTCTGCTTAAAAATATTAGATCAAATTTAGAAAGTTCTTAAGTTTTAAGGAAGATTGTCAAATGGAAATTGAATTTCCTTACACATTTTTAACATAACACTTCTCTGCCAATCTATGCATTATTCGTCTCAAATAGAAGATTCTAAATGAGCACTTCTCCCGCCGAAGAATCGCTTGAGGCGTCTACTTAAGACAGCTTATCAAGACAAGTGGCACTACAAGAGGCTTAAGCACTTAATTGAATGAAAACCAAGTTGTTAGACGACCTTGTTAGGTTTTTGTTCAACATTCAATCTTTGTTTGCTTAACGCCTGCACAAAATTTTCAAATTTTACCTAAAGGAAATATATATTTTGAAAAAAAATGAGTAGTGTGTGAAGAAGTATTTATTTATTCTGAACAAGGTGGTTGTAATGAAATTACTTCAGTAATTACATACGTTATATATCTTAATATTGTAAGAAATACATTAGTGAATACTTATTCTTCATGCATAATTATTAATATGGTCAATGGAAATTTGTATTTTTCATTTTTTCCTTTATTCTTTTCACAACATATTTTATTTATTATTTAAAAAATTTCATGTATTAAATAAAAACTAATTGAACATGTGTTCTTACTTATATTTAAGGAAAAAAAAGTACTCTATTCAAGTATTATAGTAATATTTATTCTTAATGGTAAATAATGTTATCATCTCAGTATAACTGTATTAAATTTACATAAGTTAAAATAGTTCATTAGGAAATATACATATTTTTTTTTAAAATACGATTCGGGTTTTACCTTTTATGAATGCAACAGTGATTTGATTAAAATATAAATTATTATATGAGCTATTAAAATTTGTTTCTTAGTTTTGTACACATAAAATGGTGTTTTTTAAAATATCTTAATAAATTTAAATTGGTCAATCCTTTTTTTTAAATGCTTATGATTCACAAATGTATAAAATCGATTGATTGCACTAATGTAGATGAATCCTAAGCGGTATTTGTATAAGGCATTACGTACCAAAATTGCAGAAATTTTCTGAAATATTACGTGCTAAAATTGCATAACTTTTCTGTTTTTATACAGTTTCTAAATCTCTAATTTTAATTATTTTGATAAAGAATTGTATTCTTATGCAATTAAAAATAAAACAACATGTAGATACCAGACTCTATTTATTTTTTTCCTGCTTTCTTATTGGATGAAACTCGTTCGCCTCTTAACGCTTCTTTGAGGATTTCAAGGAAATGATTGTCCATAGTACTTTAATGCAAATGTTTGTCCGATAAAATTTTTTATTTATTTATTTTTTTTTTTGCACCGGGTTTGCAGAATTTTCTTTCATTACTTTGGAGAAGAACATTGTGGATCATAGTCGATTGCCACTGAAATCACTATGCTGCATTAACCGAGTCAACTCAAAACTCAAATATGCTATATTAATTATACATCAATCATGACGTACACAATAGTCTTAAATCTCACGAAAAATCGTTTCGAAAACTCTTTCATTAGATATCCATGTATATGCTTTTAGTGGAACACAGTTTTAGTTTTTGTACACCATTCCTTATTCCACCACTTTGTTAAAGGATGTAGAGATCAACCCAATTTACTTCATAAGTTGCAACTCGCATAATAAATGCAACTCCTTCGGCGTTACAGAGATTCAGATACCTTTGAGAAATTGCAGTTCTTGCTAACTTTTTACTTACTTTAATAAGCTAGCCATACACCCATACACCTTTCTGTGATTTTGTGAAGTTACAACTTATTCCGAATGATGAAACGCATCATTGAAGTAGTTATAGCCAATTTGCTGTTAATAATTTAAAGGTTATTCTTTTACCTGTAAATAAGAAAAAAGGCCACAAATTTATCAAAGTTTCACTCCAGAATTTTTCGTTCTTAGATGAAGATTATGAACTCCGTCAAAACCAATTTTTAAATACCTTACATTATTTCTATATTTTAGTTATTCAGCAGGGCATTCAATCATGCCAAATTTCAACATATTTGAGATTTTCATTTGCATTTAATTTAAACATTTATTTACTGATCAATGAGTTCTTACATTTACTCTACTACCTACAAAAATGAGCAATTAAATAAAAAAACAATTTTAAGAGATTTTCTTAAGATTTTAAATTATCATAGTTCCTGTGACAAAATTTATGATAAATGTCAACCACTGTTAAAATAAATTTCGTTTGTTAAAATAATTAAATTAAAAATTTAAAAAAAAATTGTTTCATTAAAATAATTAAATTAAAAAAAAATTAATCCACGTTGAGTTTCTGTTCAAAAATAGTTACCTAAATATAAATAGCACCAAAAACCTATTTTTTCCTTTGAATAAGTTAAAAAATTATTTTTTTTTATTAAAAAAAAAAAAAAAAACTGAAATTTGGAAAAAAATAATTATTTTTATTGATATTTTTTAAAAATAAATAAAATGTCCCATTTCACTTTGAATGATGATTAAGAACGAAAACAGTAAGATTTTACCAGTTTTAGAAAATTATAAATACAGTATTAAATACCTAATATATAAAAAACTGTCATATGCCTGTGATAAACTTCCATTAAGAAAGAATATAAATGGTGCTACATTCATCCCCGGAAAATTCGACAAGCGAGGCTTTAAATAAAATCAAAACAATATTTCATTAAATTGAGAATCATTACATAATTCCTTCAATAATCTTGAAGTAAACTTCCAATCGATTCATTGTAGCTTCCTGGCCGGTTATAAGCTTTTAATTAGTTAGATCGAAGGCCCTTTATTCAAAAGCAAAGCGATCTGTCATTTCTGAGATTTTTCGAAGATTAAAAAAAATAAATTGGTTGTGGACCACGTATTTGTTCCTTTTTACTTACTGTAAAAGTTAGACGATAAAATGAGTACTATTGCATACATTCAGGGATTTTAAACTTGAAACAAATAACCATTATACATTTTTATAAATATCATTAAACCGAATTTGATTTTATTATTAGGACAAGTTTTTCATTAGTCGTTTCGCACGTAAATTATTACTTTATAGTCCATCATAGAAGAGAGAGAGAGAGAAACTATATTCACACCCAAATAATTTATTTTATTTTACTTTTTTTCTACGTAGTATCAACACATTATTAATTTTTTAAAAAGTGTAAGATTTATGAAGGATTCTCTTTCGCTGATGTGTTTAAATATGAATTTGTACTTCAATTTGAATTAGCTATTTATCTATTCATAAAAAATAATTTAAAATTCATTCTTACCACAAGATTATTTTTTTATAAAACAAATACTGCATTTTCATAAGTTAAGCATTTAAACGTTTCAAAGCTATGGTATTTAAAATACATTAGGATTAAAACGATAATATATTTTAGCCTGCACACCTGAAAATCAATTAAAAATAATTTTAAAATGGCGACAAGATATTTTCTAGGACACATTAAACAGCATTACTTCAAACAATATGTTGATACGTACTTTTTTTGCAAAATAGCGCATCGGAATTATTCCTAGGACAAAATATCTTATATCTAAATAAAGTCATTGTGGTTAGACACTTTAGATATTTTTGAGAAAAACTCCATTACAATATTATACTAAACATTAATATAAATTTAATATTATAATTTATTCAAGATATATTTCTTAAGCAAAACATGGTTTCATGGATGTGATTGATATATTAGAATTTCCTTATAAATTTTCCAATCTCCCCAAAGATACAATGAATAATTTTCACATTCACATAAAATCGAGCAAAATTTGCATTATACGTTAATTTTATTTAATAATCTTAGTCAGTTTTAGGCATACATATTTTTAAATATGACTATATGCTCAGGAATTTATATCTGTTTTATTGAAGTATTAAATTTTTTTATCACTATCATTGAAAAGTTATCTTCACTTTTTATTGTTTAACTATTCCAATAAAATTGTGCTTAGATCATATTTCAAGCTCGATCTACCATAAATAACTCTTATAGAACATTATTGTAAATATCCGGTATATGGTAAAATATTGCTCTTAACACTACAAAATACGGGAATGTTTATTTTACTAAAAAGATAGAGTGCCGTCAAAATGTCGGGTTCAAATAAAATAAGAAGCGAAATTTATGAAACGCTTTTTTCTATAAAAATTATCAAAAATATAAATATTTCAAAGCAAAAAGTAGTATATTTTTAATAATTTATTGAATGTTTTTTGAGTATTTATATATATATTGAAGTCCATAAAAACACATTAATTTAAAGAAGAGATTACTAACAAATAAAATAAAATCTTACTAAATTAAATTAATTTAAAACTAAGCATCACAATAAATAAAAATCATTTTGAAATGTTGAATACTATATTTGGTGGAGTAGAACATAGAATATAGAATACAATGATGGCTTGTTTTTTAAATTTAGTAAAAGCCTAAATATGTGAGATATATAATTACCTGTTACATTCAATGCAAATCATACTTTTCGCAGATACAATACATTTAACACATATATATCCATTACATAAGCAACATGTATGTGCAGTCCTGTTTTTATTACACAGCTCAATTCGGCATTGGAAACGATTGTTAATCACGTTATCTGCCCAGAAATGTGAGAAAAAGTGAGTGGGACTGCTATGGTTATTTCATGATTTTGTCGAAGTTTTTCAGAAAGTTGAAGCAAAAAATCTCTTCCAGTTACTGTACTTTCAGTAGCTTCTTTGTGAGTTTTTACTTTGTACTTCATTCTATATATTTAATGAAACTTAATGTAAAATATTGTATAAAACTTGCATTGGTCTTTTGCAACTTACTGCGTTTACTCAATAGTTACACATATTTGGTCAAGAATGCCGACACCATATATTTTAGAATTTTAAAATGACACAATTTCGAGCACCTTTTTTATCACCTATTTCGCCAACAGTTTGGTGCAGATTGCTTAGAACCAAAACATTCTTGTTTTCTTTCATTACACTCAGTCGAAGTGGAATCATTGTGTGGTGAATCATTACCGCGATGCAAAACAAAGTGAATGCTTTGAATATTTTGTGGCGTTTGGAAACCCGCCTTGATTGCGGCATTCTTCTTACAATACTAATATTTTATGTCTTCAATTTCTCAGTAATAGTAAAAGGTGCAAAAAACGTTTTTGGTAGTGACACATTGTCGAAGAATAGTTCCATCTGATGTAAAACGACACAGTCCGAAAGCCGTAAGTTGTCCGGTTAAATATTATATATTTCCTAAATATGGAATGAAGTTTAGCATGCATTTTAAATCTACATCTTCTGCAATGCAAAATTTAATACCAAATTAACTAGGTTGGCTTGGTTAGTATTGTAAGAATGGTTATCTGGTTTTAAATGAAATAATGGTTTATCAGCTTTTTTATTTCTTTAAGTTGGTAGCAAAAAAATCAAATTTTAAATGAATTGATCAAAAACAGCTAAATCGTTTTGTTATCTGAGATCTTGTTAATTTCTATCAAATTATATAATGTTCAAAATTTCTTTGAAACTATCCCGTGATATAGTATCACGAAGAGTGTAGACTCCTTCATCTTATTCTAAAAATTATTGACATAGATTGTTTTACCGCATTATGCTCCTCGGGCGTAAAAAAAAGCGAAAAGGGCATCTAACTCTTCTAATAATATCGACCGGTTTTCATTTTGCAATTGCCTCCAAACCACTACATTCCAGGATTATTTTCCTCATACAGTTATCTATCAATAGCTGAAAAGCGCTAGAAATTCTTCTACTTTCTAATTGTTTCTTTGCATAGGAAGACACTCCACCGAGCCCTGATTGTATATTTTGGCTTTGAATCCCAGTTTAGTATTGATAGGCAAACTTGTCCACATTGTGTCTATCGTGCAACTTTATTTCTTGATGTAGGTCCCGTATCAAAAGAATTCAGTAATGTAACATTATTTTCAGTCTTCCTTCTTTTTCGTTTATTTTAGAAGTAGATTTGTAGATTTGGTTTTGATTACCAAAACGTTTTTGTACTTCGTCATCAAATTCAGAATCAGTATCACATGCTTCAATCCTGTGTGGAAACAATTCGTCATCCTCCTCATGTATTTCTTCTCCTGATTCCTCTTCGTCTAATTCACGGAGAAAAGGAACATCTTTCTGATTCAGATGTAGAATTTTTCATTACTATAATACATTTAGGACAAATCATGTTACTCTGAATACTGAATAGTATTCAAATAATACTATTTGTTCGTTACCGCATATCTCTCTTGTGAACACTTGTCACGTGAATGAACAAATAGGTATTTCTCATGAAAATATCTGCTTAGCATTTCAAATAAAAACAACTGTTGTTTGGAAGAGGGGGGAGAACAAGATGGGATGAGAGAGTAGGAGATAAGGGTTCTTCCTTTAGTTTAAATAGTAAGTTTTTATGTAACCATATATTTTTTGTTGAATTTTTCGTTTTTATTATATTTTTATGATTTGCATTTTCGATTTCAATTAGCTTTCCATACTGTCGTAAAAATGATGACTTTCCGCCTTTTTAGTTATTGAACAATTTTTTTCTCTTCATTGCAGAGTAAAATTTTGTACATATATGTGCATGTTTCATGTAAAATTAATAAAAATCATAAATTTTAGAAGCCTGGGACGAAAATTATAAGCACGTAATACAAATTTTCGACGCATAATACAAAATGACGGCAGCCATCTTTCTAGTGTTAATAATCATACATACAACATAAGAAATATTTTGAAAACCATTAATACATTTAAAGCAGTAATAAAATATTTTAATGAGAACAATTTAATGTAATTACAAACTGTAATTGCTGCTCTATATATGCCTTACTAAGCAAAACATAACAATTTGAAGGAGATACTTTATTATAAAAACATAGTAATTAATTGATTATATTTAACAGTACAGTATAATACGAAGAAGAATTCAAAAGTTACCGGACTGAGTCTGTAATTTAAAAAAATATCACCAATTAAATTCCTGAAACACATATTCCTTAAAATTAATACCCTTGAGCAACGACACACGTTTGCCATTGCTTGTGAAGTTCATCGAAACATTTCCGGAATCCATTTTTAGCCATGTCCTTTCATTCAGCCTGTGATGCACTTTTAACTTCATCTGCAAATTGAAATCGACGATCCTACAAGTGACGTGCTGGTTTGATAAATAGGCTGAAGTCACTGGGTGCGAGATCAGGAAGTAAGGAGGTAGTAGTAAAAAATTGTTTTCGTTTTCGCAAGAAAATCACATACGACGATAAGGGATCGGCGTGCAGCAGCGTTGTGATTCAAAAGCACCCATTACTGTTCAGCCCACAATTTTTGTTTGTTTCTTTCGGATCGACACACGCAAATGACGCAGGATGCTTACCTAGAGTTCTTTATTCTCAGTGCATCCTTGTATAATTTCCAGATGTACAATGCCCTGGATATCAATGAACACCTACAGCATGACCTTTCCTTTAGAAAGATTTAGTGGAATTCTATCTGCGTGGAGATGTGACATTGGGCTATTCGCGGTTTCTCTTCACTAACCTTGGGGACTTTTAATTGAGATTGATTGCTTTCACTAAACACCCTTTGCCCAACCAAAAATGAAACGTGATACATAAAGTTAGTATGTAAAGCAGTTAGGAATGAAATGGAGTTGTTAGGTTTGGAAATATATAAACTACGACTGAAAGTAGCAAGGTCTCTGAAAGAGGATCTGAGAGAGGGGCTGTAGGAGAGGTGAAGCTGAAGTGTTAGAAAAGAGAAAGGAGGAATTAAAGTTTACAATATAGGGTTCGAGCAAAGATTGCTGTAGAAGGATATTGCCTAGTGTTTTCAACAGTTCTTCCAGAGTCTGAGTTGCAGTCGAGGAAGGCCTAGTGGTAAGAGTCTGTTAGATTACTATTGGTGGGTTGAACTAAGGTATTAGAAAGCTTACCCGAGAGAGTACAATCACTTCTGTCATAGTAAATATATACTAATAAATTGTTGAAGAATTGTTGTGGTGATTCTGTAATTATTTGTGTCGTAGTGTTTAATAATTGAATCTAGTGATGGCACAAGAGGACGCCCGGGTCGGGCGGGCGTCACAGAGATAATGTTGATTTTCACGTTGCCAATGTGTCTGGGATTAAGGATCGTATAAACACACCATTTCTCGTCTCCAGTAACAATTCTGACAAGTAAGGTAGGATCTTTGTCAACAGCCGATATTAAGTCTCACTCCATTTCCATTCGAATTGCCTTTTGGTCTTTTCTTAACGTGCGGGGAACGATGTGTCGACACGGTATATGCATGTTAAGAGCTTTAGTCAATATTCGTTGCCATATAGCCGTCGAATATCCCAGTAGATTCTACTATTTGCGATATTGTTTGAAGCCTGTTCTTACTTACCGACGCCAAAACATTTTCAAAGCTCTTAGAGATGCGAGAATGGATGTCCAAAGTGTTCGTCTTCAACACTTTCTCTAACTACTTTTAAGTGTTGATACAAATCAAAAGCTTGCATTCGCGATAATAAATCACTGCCGTACACGAGCTTCAATATTTCGTAAGTCTCCGAATCTCTCTTTTCCAAGCGAACACAAAATTTGATATTCATTCTCTGCTGAACAAAAGCCATTTCATTCAATCATCAATTACTAAATGCAACGGATTACAAAATACGATGCCGCGGAGAGTCACTGACCTCGTGATTTGGGACAAACCACTTTTAGAGAAAGGGGAAAGCAGATCATTGAAACGTTATCGTATTCGCTCTGCAGAAAAAAAAATTCAAGTTATAGGTTTAATTCGAGAACTTTTGAATCCTACCTCGTACAATAGGTAATATTAAATGTGGAGTTTTGATGTGTGTACAATTAATAAATATTTGTTAGAAAAATGTTTGTAATAAAAATATTAATCTTTATCCACTACTAATACTAATATTACTAAAAGGATATAACTGCATATATATATATATATATATATATATATATATCAGATTTAAGTAAGTTCGTAGAATTAGAAATAGAAAATTCTTTAAGCTTACGATTTATCTTTAAACAAAATAACACACAATTACTCGTTATTTTGATTTAAATATACTCACCCGCACCCTCTTTCAGTAGCTTAAATAATGATAAAATATGATGATCAAAAAACTCTTTCTTTCAAATAAAAATGAAGAATTCTGGAAAGATAACAAAGACAACAATATAAATAGAAATCTTTTAAGAACTATGATTTAAAGTTAAGTATTCCGATCAGCTTCAGGCAACGTTTTTTTTAACACGTCTCTCATTAAGAAACATATTTCATAAGCATATTTTCTTGCTCCGATTAGCAAGGGACCTCATTAAGGAAATTAGATTTTGATTTTCAGAAAAAAAAATGTTTATTGAAACAGATTGCCTTTCTGTGTTTACACGAACATTGTGGTACATTTTATGGATTTAATTTGATAAAGTTTCTTTTTTAAATACTTATTGCATTTCATTTTGTCCTTTTTCTTATTTTACTTTACTCATTTTGCGATGCATGTGACGGCAAAATTCAATGCTTAACTTCTGTGGAGAATACTGAATTTGATTTATTATATAGTTAAGGGATACTTAATTGTTGTTTGTAAATATTTCTCAATTTATTTTGGAATTGTAAAGGAAAATGTGTTTTTAAAGTAACAATATTTGTGTCAAAGGCGAAAAATTGGATACAATTATTTGCAATACTATGCATTAATATTAATATAGTTTATCAAATTAATTATCACAAGATTAAATCAAAAATCCCTAGAACGCATATTTAATTGTAATCCCCTGATAGAAAAAAATATTTAAATTTCAACATATATTTGTAAACAATAGGCGGATAAAATACGCAAGGTTCATTTTAATTAAATTATTGTAGAAATTTGGAAAAAATTTCAATTAACCAATTATAACAGATAATGTCTTATAAAACGCTAAATTGCATACTATTATAAAGTCACGTATTTTTTCTAAAGTTTCAAAAAAAGTTAAAACATAATTGCTGTATAAAATTTTTTTCAAAGAAATAAGTTCAAATCAAAATTAGAGAAACTTTTAAATTCAGTATAATATTCTTGATGTATAGAAGGGCTGTATCTTTCCATTATTCTTAAAAACAATTTTAACTGAATTTTAATATTATAAAAAAGCTAATTTTATTTAAATCTTCAATCTGGTATTTTTATTATATCTTAAAACTTCTAGACATTTTGAGGTTATTGCTCTTTGCTTCAGAGTTAATTCATGCAGAAAATTTGCTTCAAGTTAAGTTATTAATGATTTATTTACGTAAACTCCTGATATAGAATAAATTCCATTTCTCCATATGAAATTCTCATTGAAGTAATATATATGTCTACATATAGTAAGAATATTCATGCAACAAAATTAGTATTTACAGATAGAATTTTATTTTAATGTAAAAATTTTGTAAATTCGACTTCAAAAATTACAGGGTGTCAAAGAAATTTACAAAATAGCAGTAAGTCAAAGATATTCTTAGATTCGTCAAAATGCCCCCTTTATAGACTGGTGTTATAGAAAACAAATTAAATGAAATGTGTAGATTTTTGTTCAAACATATAATGTTTGGGCGTTGCTTGCTAAATAAGGAATATCTATTTTTTCTTACTCAGAACCAAAGTACATTAAGTTTCTAAATTATTGGTATATTTATTATTATATTTAGGAACACACGCATTGAGAAACAAAAATGTCAAATTATGTTAGAGATTATATCTTCCTATTAAAATAAAAGTAAACATACATTTTTTAAAATAATTTATTTCCTAAATCATTTCATTTTTGATCTAGTTGGTTTCTGATTATTTCTTCTGAAGTTATTGTTTAAATAATTATTTCTATAAATATTGAAATCATATCTCATATTACTTACGGACATCAGCTAAATATTGAGAGGACAGAGGAGAATGCCATGAAATGCTTTTAATATAAACAAAAATTAAAAATTAGAAATGTTCACGCATCTTAAATACATATTTAATTACAAACACGTCTATTCAAATTTATATCTCAAACTAGAATTATGTCTAATATTAAAATTAACTAAACAATATAACATTAAACTTTCAGGTATATTCAAAACAATCATTTAAAGTTCATTACAAAACGATAGCATATTAGGTGATAAAAAGTTTTCGTTGAAGTACTTATAGACAAATTAAAAATAATTTTACTACCATCTGCATATTAATTTGAAGGAAAAGAAATTAAGAGTGCAATTTAAAATTTTTATACAACACCATTCTTTACAAATATGTGTCGCTATTTTCATTCCTGCATAAAAAAGTGTAGTGTTTCATGTTTAGATCTGAAAGTAACTTTAATGTAGAAAAATCATATAATTCGTTGCATAAATATTATATACCATGTAATAACATATAACGTTAAAATTTCAGAGAGAATCAGTGAATTAATACGGAAACATCAAAGTTATATGTGATTTAGTAATAAAAGAAAGATAAATAATATATAGTGATCGGCATTGAACGAACAATAAAAGAAAACGTAGTTTCAGCAAACGCCTTAGGAAATGGGAACAACAGCAAGACTTTTACGGCATTGTCTGTCTATACATCGTGAAGTTATTTATGATTATGAGAAAAAAGTAAAGTATGATTGATCTGTTAAGAACAATTGTCTAAATACCACTGGTTTAATATAATATTTTTATGAAACAATGTACTTGTTAAAATGATAATATTGTTAATAATTTTATTTACTATATTTTCATTATATATTTATTTACTATATTTAATTTATTTTCAAATTTTATTTATTTTTCTAAAACATTTTGGTGTTATGCGTATATTTCCATACCTATATCTTTTCTTAATATTTTGTGTAGTATTGTATATTTTCATTTAATCAACATTCTGTTGAATTTTATAATATTTCTTTAATATTTAATATATACTTTCGTTCACTTTTTTACAATTTTTATTTATCATTTTTAATGTTTGATGTTTCTTCTTACTCTTAGGTTCAGTTGAAAAATTTACAAAATGTTGAAATAATTACCTGCTTTAATTATATTTTAAATTATATATATATATGTATATATATATATATATATATATATATATATATATATATATATATAT
>BMAW01111696.1:247180-265974 GCA_019974015.1 Nephila pilipes
ATATCATATGGAAGTGTATTTACTATCCTTCATGAAAAATTGAGCATGAAAAAGGTTTTTTCCAAGTGGGTGCCGCGATTGCTTTCGATGGAACAAAAACAGCAACGAGTCGATGATTCAGAAAGCTGTTTATCGCTATTTACTCGCAACAAAAAAGATTTCTTGCGTCGTTACGTGACCATGGACGAAACCTGGATACATCACTACACTCCAGAGTCGAAGCGGCAGTCATCTGAGTGGCGCACAGCTGGCGAAAGCCGTCCGAAAACGCAGCAGTGAGCTGGCAAAGTCATGGCGTCAGTTTTTTGGGATACGCATGGCGTGATTTTCATTGACTACCTCGAAAAAGGTAAATCGATCAACAGTGATTATTATATTGACTTGCTGGTGCGTTTGAAGGAGGAAATCGCAAAAAAAACGACCGCACAGTCTTGGGACTTATTGATCCATGTGTTAAAATGAGCCATATGCACCTGCAATAATGTGTGGAAGTTTATTCAAGTATTGGGTTCTATAAATAAATAAACATACTCAAATGTCACAGTTACTTGGTAGCAAATTTCTTGATAATTATTCGTTTATATATAAGGAAATTTAATAATTAACATAATCTTTAAATTTGTTATTAAATAAAGGTAGAATCTTAAATAGAAATCTAAGGCATTTATTAACATTTTTCGTGATGTTGAAAATGCGATTCCAAAATTGTGTTTTTATATAGCACATTCAAGGGTTTTCTACAATTTTAATTCTGAAATTTTAACAAGTCTCTATGGTACTATTTAAAATAACTGCATTATTTTTGTAAGACAATTTTAAAATTGTATTTGAATAAGGTAGATAAACCTTCTCATTATCTGTACATATATGTGTATAAATGTGGATTTCATGAATTATTCATGAAACAATTTTTAAAATTTTATAAGGGATTGATCACCTATCATTTTCTAAGGGAGGGAAAAATGTATTCTCAATATAAAGAGCAAGTTCGCATTATGTAAAATATTCCAAAAACTGCGATTCCTGAGCAATACACGAACAATAATGTAATTATTATGAAGTTAGTTTTAATAAAAGTAAAGGGATTTTTCCAGCATATTAATATTTGTAACACAGTAAGTATTTTAGAAATTGAACAATGGAAACAATAATTTAACATACTTTACTTTCTTGAAAAATCATTTTAATGCTTTGCTTTTGAGTATTTGGTTGCATTTCTTGCAAGAATTTCATACTTTGAGCAATACTAAACATTCTTACGACTATGGCAATTTGTTTTATTTTTGAGACTGTCTTGAATTTATCGCAGTGTGTTTTAAACTATGTTTTCGATGTCAATTTGAAATTTTTTCTGGAGATTTTCGTCTTTGAATTGGTTAGGGAAATTCTCAAATATTTCGCATTGATGTCACAACTATCTTCTCTATCGGAAAATGGGCCATCAGCTCATTTTCAGCAAAATGGCACGAACAATGGAAGCATTTGGACTCCAGTTGTACACTCCATTTTGATTTATAGAATCTGTCTGGCTTTGGAATTCAGTGTTGAACTTGCTTACATTGAAAAATCAAGTGCTGCAATCCAAACTCCACAGAGAAAAATGGCGAACAAAGCACCACTTCCTGCGTTTTATTCCACCTCGGTTTTTAAAATCTGACAAGCACTTGACATAAGAGCTAAACTCCACCCTCAAACTAAGAGACCAATCTTCGGTAAAATAAAAAAGAAATCATTTCAAGTGGTACGCTCCCCTACAGTTTTTCACATGTGTCAGACTTTGGAACTGGATGTACAGCTGGCTGAATTCTAAATTCATGACACATAAGTAGAGGGGAATTACTTCGAACTATAAGAGGACAAAGAAAAATTAATAGCATTCAAGTCTATCAAAACTAAAAAAAAAAAAATGTTACATTTATAACAAGACATTTTTGTTACCGAAGAAAAAAAAAATGATTGCATCATAATGACCTTCAACAACAGCCAAAAGATATTCCATATAAAATATAATTTTCATCTGCTTATGGGAAAATTACTTTATCGATAGCATTCCATCTTCAAGTACAACTATTGACTATTACACTTCAGCACATTTTCTATAATATTGCTGATGCAAGGACGAGCATTTAAAAGTACAAGAATAAATTCCTTCCATGAAATAACACTTCTTGTACTTATGAAAAGGACTACCCTATATTTTTGCCTCTTCTACAAGCACAAAGAAATTTTTGACTATTGCATTAGAGCTTCTTTTTCATGCTAAGGATATAAGGACGATGAGAGCATTCTCGCCTTTTCCAAATAAAAGAATGAATTCCATCCATAAAGTGACACTCATTGTGTTTACAAGAAGGACGATCGTAATATTTTCGCCTCTTCTACAAGTACAAAGAAAGCTTAGAATTACTGCATTGAAGCATATTTCTTATGTTTTGATTATAAGGGAGATCAGATCATTCTCGCCTTTATCAAGTAAAATGATGAATTCTATCATCAAAGTAACACTTCTAATGCTTACGAAAAGGACGGTCCTAATATTTTTGCCTCTTCTATAAGCTGAAAGAAAACTTTGACTATTACATTGGAGCTTATTTCTTACGTTATAGATGTCAGGATGATCAGAACATTCTCGCCTTCTTCAAATACAAGAATGAATTCCATTCATAAAGTAACACTTATTTTTAAAAAAAGAAGATTATCACAACATCGCCTCTTCACAAAACGGAAGAAAATCTATAGACTTCAGCACTAGGTGCATTTTCTAGGACATTTTTGACTTAATGTGAAATTATTGTGTAAATTAAACTTCTTAATAATTCTGAATGTCATTTTGATGTTAAGAAATAACATCTTAGCTGACAGTAAATAAATTTCCTGGTTATGGTGCCAATACTGTCTTATTATTTTAGTTTATCTTTATTATTTAATAGAATTGGAGATTTTAGGATTTTCTAACACAAAATACCATTACTATGTTTAAAATACAGAATTATATCAATGAGTATAATAAGTAGCAAAAATCATAAAACAAAAATATATTACTTAATATTATTATATTTATTTGTAGTTTTATAAGACAACATTTGATGTCTTTAAATTGACTCATTGTTTTATTTACTTTCAATGTCTTAATCAGGTTTCTTGAAGTAAAGTAGTATTTTAAAATGAAAATAGTATTTTGAATTTTATAAAAATATGCGGCAGAATTAAACAACTTGTTATAAATGAATCAACATGATTTAATAGTAATAGAAAAATTCAAGATGAAAGTAATGCAAAACTTGTAATGTTACTTAATACATTGTATATTAATATTTATATAATGCTTTAGTATTGAAGTATTATTATTGAGTAGTATTAGCAGGTAATCTACAAGACTAAAGCGCAATAAAATGTTTAGAGTTATTCTTTAGTTCAAATACTTGATTTATTTTTTAAATGATATCATAATTGATTACTCCTGAAATATTTTTAGCTAATCAATATCTTTCGTTCTATCTTCTGTTTGTACTTTTATACTAATTAAAATAAAAAAAATACACTTTTTTCAATAATTTGTACTATCCTATAAGTTTTAGAACATATTCATCAATTATTTTAATTTTATTATATATCCAAATAACTTAACACTTAAAACTTTTTTTCCCCACCAAATTTTTGGATTAAATTAAGACAGAATTCCATGACATCATAAAATCACATTTGCAATTCTATAACATTTCAGTATCCAATTTCAGGCTAGTATTACTTTTATAAACATATTTTACTACACTATTGGTTATTAAAAGTACTGCCTTATTTCTTAAAATTGTTTTCTCTGTTACTAATAAGAATTTTTATCACGAATTCACATTTTCAAATTATTTATTAGTTCGTATTTCTGAATTAAAAGGGACAAAAATATTTAAACGTACTTATTTTTAAAGATTTTTTTACTATTTTATAAAAATAAAACTTTTTGTGGACATATTTGTGAATTTTCTGTTGTAGTTGTGAAATTTGTGAAAGTCAATAGATATAATCTCATTTGTATATATATATATATATATATGTAATCGTATTTACTTTAATGTTTGTGCAATAGTAATTAATCATTCCATACATCGCCGAAATACTTTTATTTCCATATTGTAGCAGACATTAGTCGGGCTTCGGCCACCAGTGGCCAAGTGAAATTACCATACAAATCTCAAATGATCAGAGAGAGAGGACGATCGTAAGAGAACAGAAGTAAGGTAATGAGAGGAGTATAAGAAGAGAGCGTTATTCGCTGTGTTTTGCTATTTATATGAGGGGAAATTCAATTATACGTCAGAGTCCACAAGGTCTAAATGGAGGGACTTCCAGGGAAGATAAGTATAGTCCTAAAGTCTAGTAGGAATCATCTCTACAGGTCTGATCCGGTGGGAACAGAGCATTGTCAGCAATTTATTAGAACGCTTGATAGAATTAATTAAAAAGAATAGGAATTGTATCGGGGAATACGAATGAAAATTATCATTTAAAGGAGAGAATGGTCAAATTTAGTAAATTAAATTATTTAAGTGAGAAATTAATATATATATATATATATATATATATATATATACTTATCATGAATTATAGAAAAATCCCAAAAATTACAAAAACCCAAAAAGTTATGCGTAGAATTTAATGAAATGTACTCACATTATACAACACATAGGATGGTATGAAACAAAATAAAAAGAAATCTACAGACAATTATAATGATATAGAATTTAGCATATGTATACAATGAACAAAATGGATGGTATGCAAAAAGTACCTGTAATTATGGGGTATGATTCTCCCCCAGAAGCAATACAGAACATGCAGCGATGTGTGATGTTCTCAATTATGCGGTTTAATAATTCTGCAAGACGTGCGAGCCGTTTCTCTTCAAATGCCGTCGAAAATATAGCTAGGGTACCAGGAGGAAGATTGAGAGCAGCTACACGTCGTACTAGAGCATCCCAAACATGCTCGATAGGGTTAAGATCTGGTGATCGAGCAGACAACAGCATGCGCTGAATAATTTCCTTCTCAGGATAAGAATCCAGATCTCAGATTATCACGAATGCATCATCTTTTGCCCCGTCTTAAGGGCGTACATAAGCATTCAAAATGTCATCCCTATAAATGAAAGCATGAGCATTTCCACAGGAAAAGACATGTAGGTATGTGCTCCTCCCAAAGAGATACCACACCAAGCACAGACATTGCTTGATCCGTGTGCATCTCTTTCGCGAATGTGTGATGGATGAAAACGAGTTAAAGGTTACCTCTAAATGAAAATACGCCTACTATTACTTTGGAGGCTAAGTCTGGACTCATCCGTAAAGAGAAAAGTCTTCCATTGATCACGCGTCTAGTGGACATGTTGACGGACCCACTGCAAACGTTCCCGCATATGGCGTGACTTGAGCAGAACACAAATGGCTGGTCACCTCGCATAAATGCCGCGTATGTGATGCCTTCAACGCATGGTTGACGATACCAATCTTCCGGGGCTTGCAGCGAGGGAGTATTTGAGTTCAGCAGGAATTGTGGTTAAATTCCTTCTTGCGCATAATAACAAATATCGGTCATCAGCAATCGTGGTAACAATCGGCTGTCCTTGGATGAAGCTCCTGAATGCTTATCGAACCTTTGTGGTCTACATTGGAACGGAAAGTGCGTTCTCGTTATCCACCGCCAACATCGTTATCTGAACTTGCCACCATTTTGCAGGAAGAATGGTATAATATTCCCTTGGCACACATACAGGAACTGTATTTATCAATTCCGAGAAGACTGCAAGCTGATTTGGATGCCAACGGGTTTCCTACACCATATTAAGCAAAGAAACATGTTTTTTAAAAGGTGTTTCCATATTTTTGTCCAACCCCTGTATATATATATATATATATATATATATATAAGTTGAAGTTTCAAATCAAAATTAAATCAATTTAAAAAACCATATTTAAAAAAATTAATATTAAATAACCGGTGACTCTCAAAAATAAAAAAAAAATGTGTGATTTATGAAAGAATAAAAAAAATAATTTCAGTTATCGCTTTAAAAGTTGTTTTTCATCCAAAATATTAATTTTTTTTTTCTTGAACACTACCTCTCAAGAATACAATTTAAGTAGGCAATTTTTTAAAAAGTTTTCTGTCTTTAAGTTCTTACTCTTACTATCGTGCAGAATTCTATTAAATTAATTCAGAAATCATAATTAAATTTCAAAATTTAAAAAAAATGGATTTCATTTTTTTAAGAATTATGTTGATTTTCTTAAGAGTTATAAATATTTTAATTAAAATCTTTAGTCTTATATATTGTTTTGAAAATGTTCTTACTAGTAACTCTTTGAAGTTTTAACTTTAGTTTGCCCAATATATGATACATTCTTTGACGCAGTTGAGGGGAAATTTTAAAGGAAATATGACTGTAACTATAATAAATCATCATTTTAACTGAAAGTCGAAAGCGTAAATCAATTTAATAAATTTAATTTCACCAAATAATTCAATGAATGCAAATTAATGGTTAAAATATTTTAATAATAATTGTTAATAACAATCTACCAATAATTGCTTAAAGAACAACACTTTAACTGTATAAATTAGCTACTATGATAAAATTAAAAATTGGGTAGAACTGTATTTCTTTTTAAGTGAAAAATATATTGTATATTCAATAAACAACTTCAGTGATTTCTCACAAATAAACTTCAACCAAAAAGAAACTACAAAATACTTCCAATTTGAACATAATAGGGATTGTTCAATATTGGCACATAACAAGGATTGTTCACACCAATGATGCGGAGAAGGATTAAAAGTTGGCTTACTCATTAATTTAAGACACTTTGTATAAATACTCTTAATAATTCGTGTAAATGACTAATAACCCCCGACAAATTATTAACACCATGAAAATAAAATATTTGTAAGCCATTTCAATACTGGATTCCCAAAATTGAATACTCCGATCAATAAATATCAAAACTCTCAGGTAACCTGGACTTTTACTCCAAATTACTCCGCGTAAGGCTTTCTTTCCATACAAACTTTAAAACGTTTTAAAATACAATTTGTTTTTCAAAATAAATTGTCACACCTAATCCCTGTGGATTTCATGCTTACTTAGGAACTCAATATGTCGTGGACTCAAATATGTCGGTTTTGACTTCATCCATCACCAATTCCTACTCCATCTAGTGTTGACTGTTCAGAGGAGGAAACCAGAATTGACAATTTCTGAAAGTATTTGAATTCAATGAAAATAAATCCTTATGAAATGTCCTTGTCACCATTTAGAAAATTCCCATTATACCAAATCTTTTTGCGGTAAAACATGCTCTAAAATTGAATAATGCCCGAGGCATTTATTGCTCAGCATTCAAGAAGAGCAATTGAAACATAAAGGGAATGTATAAAATGTGATTACAGATTGCCACTATTTATAAATAAGTGACTACGTATGTTCTATACCAGGGTTGGCTATAGCGTGGCTCGAGTTCCTCGTGTGACCCTCACAGGCGAGTAGTGCGACTCATGCAAGTATGATATATTTTCGAAACATGTTAAGCGAAGGTTACTCAATGTTCAAAAATAATTAATTAATTAAATTTATTTCAGCAAAGCTATTATGATACTTAAACATATCAAAATCCTATATAAATTATTTTATTTTAGTTCTTGTTATTTAATAAACTTAACAATGTTATCCAAAAACATAAAAAAAATATTATATTGTTTAATTCTATCGATCAGTTTTGGAACAAAAAATTTTAAAAGTTGGGTATTAGTATGGATGATAATGTTGCCTTTCTTAGCTTCCAGGAGCATTATCCTTTTGTGACATTATTTGCAATATGCCATGTTCATAAAAAGTCCTTTAGCTGCTCTTTGAATTAATTGAGTACTTTCTGTTTGATTTCCTCATGCATTTGAAACTTGTCCTTATTGTTTTGTAAAATATAGTACTTTTTACAATTAATTGAAATGTTGAAGTCATTTGAGGAAGATTAGGTTTTCCCAGTTGAATTTCTGCTAAAATCCCTTAATTGTATTATCTGTATGTTGGTTTAGCTTTGTGATACTATGAGAAAGTGTACCGTGACGTATCGATTTAATTGCTTGTCCTGAGCTATAATAACGTTCAACAATACGGCTTAGTTTTGACTGTAGCTCCGGACTGCAGAGAAAATAATGATTGGAAATATCGTAAGGATACTTCGTAATTCTTATGACCCTGCTCTTATATCACCATATGATATTGTGGATAACCACTACTCTTGCATTGAGAAAGCCAATAAACCTAAACAATACATTGTCCAACATTTTACTGTCAAACAGTTAAAATCAACACTTTAATCTTAATTCCTTAATTTTAAATTTAACTTTCTAATTTTTTTTAATTTTCATAATTACGGAGAACATTATTTCAAATTTTAATTATTAATTATAATGAGGAATATTTCCATCGCTCTCTCAGGAAATGGAACTCCGTAATTTAAGCTTCTTCACTCTTCACTCAACAACATCATCAGAAATTATCTTCATAGATGAATATGAATTGATGAAAAAAAAAATCAAGCTATTTGAAAGGTTTTTTTTTATCAAGAATTTTGAATGCCTTATTGCATAAAAAAATAAAACAAGAAAAACCTATTTATAGTGATTACCAATTAAATAGAAATAACTTAAAAAAATTTAGGTTAACTTGAAATTTCACAAATTTTGTTATCTTAATAATGTTCTTCTGAATACCTATTATAATTTAATCAAGTAGTATATGAATCTTTCATTATTATCATTTAATTAATATTTCCTTTATACTGATTAATACTGATTTAATTCCTAAATTTTTGAATTTCAATAATACATGGAAATCTGCTAAAATTATGAAAAATTGCAGATTAATTTACATTTTATTATTCTTGTAAATGAACAGTTATTCTAATAAAACCTCAAATCACATTTATTATTATATTATTTATTTTTTAAGAAAATTTAATCTATACATTTATATATATTGTACAAAATTTAATCTGAAAAATCTTAAAATTAATTCCAATGTATGATTTAAAATTTTTAAAAATCCAATTTCGCGATGAACTGCAATAATTCTATAATTATAGAATTATTTAATATATTTTAAATTCAAAATTTTAATTAAAATTCAAATTAATCTGAGTATAAAAGTGTGTTAATTAATAAAATAGTAATTTACTTTTGGTTGATAAAATGTACATTTTCATATAATCTATTGTTAATTTCCTTGTTCGTAGAAACTTACTTATTTGTACTGTAAAAACATGGGAGTCATGGGATATTCGGAATTCTTTCCTCCCTCGAGCTCTCCATCATCATCGGACGGTAACTATCTTTGCGGTAAATCGACCGATGGTCAAGAACACATGCCTTCGTGAATGTATCGTTTTTCGCTCGTGCGAGCGAAAATTCGAAATTGACCGTGAGTACACGGTACAATCAATGTTATGTATATAAAAAAATATTGTCTGGGGGTGGTAGTCAGTAGTTCTGTTGACTGATTCTCAAGTCGCTAGATGAATTGCGTAACTGGATATGAATACCGCACTTATGAAAATTATTCAATAGGAACAAGAAACGATAGACATGAAATTTATAATATTTTTTTTCAGTTATTTCAAATAAATTATTTCAATTTGAGGTTTCTTAACTCATTTAATTGTTACAAATGTTATTTAAAAGGCAAATAAAAGTATCTTATACGTTTTTATCTTATTCTGTTTTAATTTTTTCACAATAGTTTGATCAGTATTGATATAAAATTATACTATGTAGTATTATATTTAATGTTCTCCTTCCTTACATCATGCATTCAGTTTTTTTTCTTGATTGTTTGCTGAAAAATTTGCTTCAAATTTATTCAGTTCAAAAGTAAAGAACACATGCTCTTCCCTTTAAAGTGGTTTTACACCTAAGAGAAATTTCTGATGATAAAAAATGAATCCGTGAATGTGTTTGGTTAAATGATGAATTCTGTTCTTCACGGATATTGTAGAAAATGTGTTTTAGAATATTTTCAATAAAAGGAAAGAAACTTCAGATTTTCTTGACAAAAGTGCTATTAAAACTATGTAATATTAATGGGCGATGGAGTTTGCGAAATTTTATCTGCTGTCAATTGATTTGTAACACCTGAGTTTGTAAATGCTTTATTTACATCAAAATAACTCATATTGATGATAAAAAATTCACTTACATCCAACATGTTACAGCCACTTTATTCAAAAATATACACTATTTAACAAAATAAAAAAAGAAGGACTTGTCCGATGGAGACAAAAATTAGCGGATAGGAAAATTATGTACAGTTTAGAAAATGATTAAAATTTCCGAAAATTTGAATGATTAATTTCAGAGTTACATAGTTACAAGGTATAGAGATCAATAAACTATTGACCTACCTCTAGCCCTTATGCAAGTTACCGTAAGATGTGTCAAAGAATGATAAAGCTCCCTGATGGTCTACTGTGGTATTTGTTGCTAAATGTACTCCAAATTTCTGGCTAGGTCATCAACCTTCCCTGGACGATGCAGTTGCCTTCCCATCACATACCAGACATACTCGATGATCGATTGGAGAGAGACCTGGCTGGCTAAGAAAGTGTGTGACAAGCTGTAAGACAGCTCATAGCAACACATTACATTATCTTGAAGGTCTGACATTATCTTGCAGAAATATAAGGCCAGGATACTGTAAAAGGAACGATAGCAAAACAGGTGCCAGAATATCGTCGACGTACCACTGTGATGAAAGTTTGCTTCTAATGAGGACGACAGGGGTCTGGCTTTCAAGGGAAATGGCCCTCAGACCATAATTCTTGGTTGTGGGCCTGTGTGAGTGCAATAGAGAAAGCAGGATCGACACACTTCCCTGGGTGTAACTAGAAATGCCTTTGACGATCTTCACGACACATTTGGAAGAGAGGTTCGTCGCTAAAAACTATACGTCCCCATTCAGCATCATTTCTACCTGATCGAGCCAAGCACCACTGTAATCTAGTTTGCAGGTGGCGTAGCTGTTGGTACGAGCATAGATTTCGATCTAACAGCCATCTGTGCTTGGTTATGGTGGACACTGATGCAATCGCACGTCTGATGGTTGATTTCAATGAATCAGGCACTGTGACAGCTGATCTGACAGTCACTCTGTCCTCCTGATCTGCTGTGCCCTAGGTCGACCGCTACTAACATGACGCTGAAATCTACCATTATCCACCTATTCTTGTCAGCATCTTCTAATCGCCGCATCTCTTCAGATCATATGACGAGTGATATTCCAATTTGCCCAACTTGCCTCTTTCAATCCAATGATGAAACAATCTCTTTCAAATTCTGACAGTTGCTCATTATAAGCTCGAATCCTGCAACGAGGCATTTTTTTAGTCGTTGAAAGATATCCTAAACTTTAATGCAACAGAAAATTTGATCATCAGACCAAGAATTGCTTCTTATATACAACTGCTGAGTGCCCAGTTACGATGCACTGTAGCTCCCTCAATTCATTCAGGGGACACCAAATTTTAATCATTTGCATGTTCGGTACAGATGTCTTTGCATACGAAATGTCATCACAATCGGGCAACTACTTCTTGGTGCGTCATTTTTTTATTGTTATAAAGTGTATATAGCTTATAGAATGGTGCTTCGAATAATTGACTCACTATCTCCAAGGGAAATGATCCACAAATTGTATTAACCAGAAATTAATAGAAAATTACATCAACGGATTTATTTATTTAAATTATAATATTTTTAAGTGGTTGAATCGTTTTCCCAATGCAAGCTTCAAAATTATGAGGTTCGTTGCCAATAGCCTAATTTTTCTTCTATTGTTACGTTAATGTAACCAAGCCAAAACCAATGCGATAATGGTCCTTGTAATTATTTGTAAACAGCAGGATCTTTTTTTTTGGTAAACCTGAATTTCTATTTTGATACTTTGTAGAAAATATGATTTTCTTTTAAGAAGAAGCAATTAACACAAAACACATAAATCCAGGGTAGCACGAACTCTCGATTCATACAATCGCAGAAACAAATCATATAATTACTGTCTCGTATAAGCTCATACACTAACTCTACAAACACTAACTGGCAATGGCTGATATATATATATATATATATATATATATATATATATATATATATATACAGGCTTCTACTAAGTTTTAGAACATTTTCTTTAAATTTCGAGTAGGATAATCTAGTTCCGTCACCAAATTTTGCTTTCAAATATGTTACTAAATTTGGTGACAAACGAACATCGACAGTAGACAACTACAAAATCGCGTTTGTTGCCGAGGTTTCACTCAAACATGTTCAGTATTATGTTCCGAATATTGTATCTTTGTTTTAAAATAGCAACATAATAAATTTATTCGAGTTTCTAAGAAGTTGAGTTATGTTATATACAAAGAATTTGAAATCTTAAGAATAATGTGAAAGTTAATATTCATTAGTATTATATGATTTCTAATTAAACGTGTTATTTTTCAATGTATAAATTCTGTTTGATTTATTTATAGTATTTAAAGATTATTTTTATTCGTCATTTAGTTCACTCCCATAATTTAAGAAAATTTTACCGAATTATCAAAGGACATAACGTTCCTGAGCGATTTCATAAAAATATTCTAAAAATTTTGGAGTATTTAAATATTTTTAGAGAAAAAATGTATTCATAGATATTTATTTTTAATAATAATATTTTCTTATATTTAACCTATATTACTTTCCTTTGCACAACACTAATATCAATTAAATGTTGAATATCTTAAAGAAAATATTTGGTAATTTCTGAGAGTAGAAATTGTAGTTCCGAGGCTTAAATACTTAAACTGTCTGAAAATTAAAACATCATAAGGTTGTGTATTCTTATGAGCATAATTAGTAAAATCTAAAAAAGACTAGCTCATTGTTAAACATTTTCTCTGATGAGAAGTTATTAAAAGTTGGAAAGAATTTGGTATTTACCTTAGATAATCAAAGACAGTTTGAACTTAATCATCCCCCCACTTCTTTTTTATCTTCAACCTTTCACAACCAATCAAATACATTATACATTGCAAATTAAAGTTTCTAAATGAACACTTTTAAAGCCAAAGAATTGCTTGAGGTGACTACTTAAGACTTCTAATCAAGACAAGTGGTACTAAACAGGTTTAAGCACTTAATTGAACGAAAATAAGGCTGCTGAAATGTCATAGTGAATTTTTATTTAACTTTCAATCTCCAGCTTCTGAACACCTGGGGCAAAATTTCTTATTTTTCTGTTCAGGTTAAGTATGCATTGTTATATATTCCAACAAAAATCTGTACCTTTCTTGTTTTACATTTTGAGTAAAAGATACATTGTTACTCCATGGTTTTATTATAATTATTGTTAAATAACGTTGTTGTAAGCCTTATGATTTCAGTAGAATGAAATTACTAAATAATATTTTATTTAGATTATCTCTATGTTCCTTTTGTTTTCTAATGATAATTCAAAAAATAATTATATTTTGAAGACCAATATTGCAATAATATGTGATAAATATTTTTTAAAAAAATCTTTCGCTCATATTCCATTTAATAAACGTTAACAGACGCTTTAAATAATAATTATTTCAGAAATATCACATGAATATTTGAAAATTTAAAAAATATTTGAAGAGAAATATTTAATTCTTTAATGAATTTGTGTATAATATAAACATAATTGTATATTATAAGCGTAATTTGTGTATATTATAAGCGTAGTGAACCACATTTACTGAGAATTTTTAACAAACTGATAGGTAAATAATAAAATATTAATCTGAAAACTTGATCTAAAATTCTGAGGCTTACTTAAAAAAATATATGATTACCAATACATACTAATATAATTGAAAAATTATTGATGGATAAATTTCGAAATAGAATCACAAATATAAATCACCTAATGTCTTAAATTTTATCCTTCTTTTTAACGTAAATTAATGGGTCTTAACAAATCACAATTATAAAAATAATAATAAAAAATATTTATGAGTAATGTTTTCTTCTTACTTCTGAGAGTTAATATTAATTTATATTATCTTAATAAGCTAAATTTGTGCTTCACGTTTTATTAACTTTTTAGCAAAATGGATACTATATTTTCAACTTCTGTTCTTAAATCTTATTTAAATACTCTGCTAAATATAAGCAAATTTTGCAAATATATTGGGTTTTTAATTAAACAAGTTAATTTATACATTGATACACATTTGTGAAGAAATGCGAAGGAAGTGAGATAAAAATTAAATGTGTTTTTGTGTCAGATGAAATGTAAAAAATTACTCGTAATTTTAAAAAGTTAAAATCGTGAAAAAAGAGTTTCTTATTAAATTATATGTAGGTGAACCTAAAACTGCATAATTGCTAATATTTATTTGCTATTCTTTTGATGCGCTAGCAATTCAATGAAAATATGCTTTAAATATTCGAAACACGAATTAGGATTAATATAACATTTAATTAAAATAAGAATCTTGATATATTTATAGCAAGCACTACATTTAAATTATGTATTGTTTATGGAGAAGTCTTAAATTCTGACACGCTCTGTCAAAAGTATTGTATATATCCACAACGCAGAAAAATCATTGCCCTACTGTTAAAATCTTACATTCAATAATAAACCTAATTTATAATTATTTTTAATACTTCTTGGTATATGAACTAAAATATGAGGATTTATTGCATAATAACTGAAATAAAATTAAACACATTTTTTAAAGTTTAGTTTAATTTTAATTTAATTTAAAGTTAAATACAATACTTTGCTTATAGGTAAAATAAATATAATAAATTATAACTTAATTTTCCTCTATTTATTTTAGTTCATATGTTCGCAAAGAATCGTTTGATGGTCATCATGATAAATTAACTTGATTTCATCTAAATATAATTGTCTTTTAGAAATAAAATATAAAAGTAGCATTTTCTCTAAGTGTGATTTGCTAAAAATTTTACTTGAAATTTAATTTAACATAATCACTTTATGATTATCAGGGGAAAAAATATTTGATCAAAGTAATGCGTTCTGTCAAAATCTATAGAACTATCGATTTCAACCGGTATAAATAAAGGAAATTAACACATTTTAGTTTGTGAGTACAAAAGAATGCCGCTCATCATCAAAGTTTCAAATAATTTCTTCTAAAATTGTTATTTTTTATAAGTTTAATCCTTAAAAGATTATATTACTACAAAATAAATAGTTACAAGTAATTGTAGTTACAGACTTGTATATCAGAAAGTTAGTGAGTAAAATCCAATTGTACGTAACTTTTCTTAAGAAATACATTTTATTAAATCTGATTAAATATAAAAAAAGCTTTCAGTGAAAAAAAAAAAAACAAAATATATTTAAAAAAAGAAAGAACGGCCTTGGTAACTTAGTGGTCATGGTAGCGGACTTGCGGCAGGCTGTTCCTCTCTTGTCGTCGGTTTGAGCCTTCATGCCACTGAAGACCCGGCATGTAGCCAGAGCTGATGCTCGTTACACCTTTCTAGGCTGAACGTCCTCCAATTGACGGGGTGAGGAAAGGTGGGTAGTCATCTCAGATATCATCCTTGTCACTAGACTGAGATTCAAAATTACTAGGTCCATCCCCGATAGCACTCGTGTAGCTTCTAGTGAGACATTAATAAGACCAAACAAATCAATTGAGTGAAAAAGAAAAACTTATAATTTTAATTATTTTATTAATGGTGCAATTAAAAGCAACACAAGGGTAATTTGTGGAGGGCCTAATTATTTTAGATCGAGATCAAATGGTTAAAGAGACACCTGAAAATTGACAGTAAATGCATTCCATCCAACTAACTTTCAGATAATTCGACGTTTTTATTTTGTAATAAACACACACAGTTTTAATGATTTTTTGAGTTGTGTATCTAATTGAAATTATGCATTCTCATTTTCATATAACCACACCCAAAACGAATGCTTGTATTTTCTGTAAAATACAGTTAATTATGTGTATTTATCCTAATTTTTCTGTACTGTCATCACTTGCCTTATTATTAAGCGTCTCTTAATTATGGGCATTTGAGAAGAACCATCATCTTGCTTGGTGAAAAAGGATATATATTTTCTCACAGTTTTCAAAGCAGATTTACCTTATCTTTAACAGAATAATTGAATTAAATATTATTTATAAGACAACTAAATTCTTGCATATATATTGAGACATTTATAAGCAATCATCTTTAAATTTTTTGAGGAGCTCTGTAGAAAATTGTATAGCTTGTAGGGAAACACATCCTATAGCAGAGAATCTGAAATTTTAAAATGAATTAAAATTCAAAATAATATTATTCTATGATTAGGATGCAATATATGTGAGGTAAGGAATACATTTTTCAAAAAAAAAATTTTTTTTAATTTTTTATGTAGAATACAGAAATGCTTAATAACTTAACAATGTTGATAAATTAAAACTTCTATTTATCACCTACAGATGTTTACGTATCATATATCGAAATAATTGAAAAACAATAATTAAATGGAAGAAATATTAATTAATAATAGTCAACGACCATAATATTATAAGATAGATAACTGGAAATAATATAACATAATTAAACAAAAACCTTAAAATTCATATAAAGTTGCAAGTAAATATTTATAAATGCATACACACACACACACACACACACACATATATATATATATATATATATATATTCTTAATTTTTACTTATTTATTAATAAATAAAAATAAATTTTGAACAATTGTTTTATATATGACTTAAATGAAACACACAAAGAAGACAACTGAGAAGAGACCTAATTACTGGTATACAAACAAATGAGTAGTACAATACACATACACATATAAAGAACATTTCAAAAAAATGTTCGTATTTAAAACATTGTTTCAGTCAAACTGGGAAAAAAACCGATCAAATCATCTTTGAATTCTCTTAATCCCTCAAATGTATTTTAATTTATTGAAAACAAAATAAAATAGTATACTTCATCCAAGTGTTGTTTGAAATGAAAATGAAACAAATTTGAAAAATACAGAAAATGTAAATACATGAATAAAAATGATTAAAAATGTTGCCATTGAAAGTAAAGTGTTCGATTATCCTGAGGCCATTTTTTACATATCACACTTTGACAAAACAAGAAATAAAAAGCTTTTATAAGCGTATATTGTTTTGATTCTGTTAAATTAACAAGAGACCTCGTTAGATAAAGTAGAATTTTGATTTCTCAAAAGGAAGCCTTCTTTATTTAAATGAATCTTTTTTAAAAGTGTTAATGAACATTCTACATTTTAGTGCATTAATTCAATAAGCCCTTTTTTTCAAATAAAATTCAGCCATTTATTTTCCATTTATATAGGATTTCTCAAAAGTACGATGCAAGTGATTGACTGATTGTGGAATAATAAATACAAACACGTTTCAGGAAAAATAAATATTTTCAAATTAATTTAATTGCAGTCAAATGCAATTACAATTTTTCTTTATATATATATATATATATATCATAATGATAATATATATATACATGCTAATAATATGTGTGTATGTAATATATATCCATATATACATATATATATGTATATACTCTAATATAATAACTATGTATGTATCAACATATGTGCCGCATATACTATATATAACTATATATTGGGGGTTGTAAATAAATTACTCTTCACACTATGTTCATCTCCACTTACGATGTTCAATTTCGACAACAAAATTCAGGAAACTTTTGTTGCACAAGTCGGTCACTTTGAGAATGATGATATGTGCTATAAAACTTGTATACTTTTCAATAACGCAATACGAGGAAGCGAAATCCTGCATGTCTTTTTTCATATTTGGACCCTAATATGGCTAAGTGCGTTGTGAAGAAAAGAAGATGTAAATTGAAAATGCTATAAATTTAGATAATGAACTGAAGTCATCAGGAAAAAATTCATATAGTGAGGATACCCTGAATATGTACATTTGAAGAATTGATCTACTAGCAAACTAAGATATTGTGTTTGATGTCAACACGAATCAATTTTTTTGATACGAAGTGTATTAGTTAATTAAAATTTGTGATCTTGTCTTTCAGAAAATTCAGCAATCTTGCTTTCTTAACAGTGTTATCCATTCAACATTGTATTCCACACTGAGAGCAAGATAGATGGAAGATTAGAGAAGACCAAAACAAGGTTTATCAAAAGAATCCTTGGAAGAAAAATGTGAAAAAAATTTCATTCCTTATTGTTGAATTTTCATAATGGTGAAGAACTGATGGTCTAATAATTTTGTTCAATTAGGCTATTAAAGGGCAATTACGTATACCTCTAAGGTACGAAGTTATCTCAAAGAGTTTACTAGCTAAAGAAATTTGCTACGAGACTGTGAGGAGTGGTTGGGATTGGATTTTCTTTGTTAAAAGGAGAAAAAGTTTAAAAGGAGAAAAAGAAGGACAGATCTGTGGTAATTATCTCTATAATTTCATCTCCTCTCACATAGAAGCTGGCCACACTTGGGTATCCTTTCTAGAATAGTCATGTCTAGACAGTTCATTTCAAAGATATACAAAGTTAGGGTATTGATTAGGTTACTGGCCAAAGCATTTGTGCAGCCATATTATCAAATTATAAATAACAAAGGAAAAAAAGTTAGTAAACTTTCCAAGAGGAAAATGGATTGCAAGCTAAAAAAGAAGAAAAAGACATGAAGAATATATTAGTAAATATTATAATTTGCCCTCAGGTCTA
>BMAW01111696.1:268666-292166 GCA_019974015.1 Nephila pilipes
GTTGTACTTCGTTCAGTTACATATTATGTATTATTAATTAAAATCTAAGATCTTGTCTTTCAGAATTAAGCAATCTTTTTTTAAGGTGTTTGTCCATTAACATTTATTCCACACTAGGCAAGACATAGTAAGATAGAGCAAGACAACAAACAAGTTTATCAAAAGATCACTTGAAGAAAAGCTGAGAAAAATTTCATTCCTCTTGTTAGAATTTCATAATGGTGAGAAACGATGAGTCCTACTATTTGTTAATTGCTATTAAAGGCTTCGTATTACCTCTAGGTACGAAGTTCTGCAAAGAGTTTATAGCTAAAAAGAAAGTTGTGGCTTACAGACTGTGAGAGTTGGTTGGATTTGGTTCTTTGTTAAAGGAGGGAAAAGTTTAAAGGGAAAAAGGAACGGAATATGCTGGATTATTCATCATAATTTCATCTCTTCTGCAAAACTGACCCTTGGAGGTATCTTTCTAGTAGTGCAGTCCTAAAACAGTTCATTTCATATAAAGTTATGGGTATTAATTAGGCGCCTGAAAGCATTTCAGCCATATTAATTCTTATAATAACAAAGGAAAAATTAGTAGAACTTTCCAGAGGAAAATGGATGCAGAACAAAAGAAGAGTTCTAAAATATAATAAAATATAACCATAATTTGTATTATCAGATGCAAAACAAGATTACAATGTTAATACGCCTAGTTTAATAACATCAATTTAAAATAAATAGTGTGTATTAACAATGTTTAATATTTCTTATTGTTGATGTATATCATTTCTTAATTCTAAACATTGGATTCATAAGTATACCGTTACGATACAGTATTTTTGGCTTTATTTAAAATATAAAATACACAAATATGAAAAGTTATACACAAAGATACATCAAAGTTAATTAACAAATTATCAAATCATAACTAATCCATAATTACCATTCTGATCTTTTTCTGAAACTTATTTAATCCAGGAGCTGGGATTTACATAAAATTTTACAGTAATTAATTAAAAACAATATGTTTAAGATTCTGTGACATTTCTTCAACATTAAATTAATATAGTAGACTACACATACACACAAACACAAACACACATATATATATATACACACACACACACACATATATATATATACAAACACACACACATATATATATATATATATATATATATATATATACATATACTAGCACACCCGGGCACACGTTGCTTTGGCTAAGTTATACTTTGAATTATATTGTAGTAAACTATTCGATACAATCAAACTATTATTTAGGAATAAAGGCAAAAATGTTGCAATTGATGTAAAAACCCACGGGATTGAGATTTGTACCTTATGTCGAAATTTAGAAGTCATTGATAAAAATTTTCGTGAAGTAAATATTAAGCACAAATTAATATAAAATTTTGAATTTTATATTTTATTCATCTTATATTCAAGTATAGTTTTTTAATAAATGAGTAATTTACGAAGTTCTTAGAAGATAATATATAACAATTTTAAATGTGGTAGGTAGCGTAGATTTTCAATACTTTTAATAATTATATTCATCATTTTCAATTATAAAAATATATAATTTTAAATTAATTCAAAGCTAACCGGTACACAATATTCTTGGTTAACATGTCTCCTGCTAACACAAATAGATTCGGTGGTTTTCCTACACGTGAGCATGCAACATATAATTGCCCACATTAAAAAAATGGATTTTCCAAGTCTGACATTCTTTGGACTTGAGACATATTTATGGTCGTGGATAAAGCTAAGCGAATTGAAACCTGAAACCTTTTGAAGGGTATCACAGATTCTGACGTTATCAATGGAATGCGCGGAAACAGGACCACTTCTGTATACTTTCCAGTCAAAATGGTTGCTTCAAGAATATTTCCGGTGATATTTTTGATGACCAAACGTGTACCATTGCATAAATGAGGTGGATATAAATTGCGCAAAGGAATAATAGGTGAACCTGTCATCAACCGAAGATTATGTTGTGGCATTCCGGACATGTCTAGGGAATTGAAAAATTCAATTGTAAAATTTACACTTTCACATTCATCAACAGCAGTATCAATTGACTTAAACGACACCAGATTACTTGGCAACAACTGTTGTTTCTGGAGGTTAATTTTGTCAACATCAACATTTTTGGTTAACAAATTAGACCGAATACTGAGCCAGTTATGATACAAGTGATTATTCTCTATGTCTGGGAAGATACTCTCAATTTATTATTTTTTTGTCACAACAACAGCGTAGAAATTGTCAAGCAATTTAATGTATTGAGTATTTGGTTGCAATTACATTTTATCGTTTCCAATACCTAGCAATTGTGCAGAAAACATATGTGTCAATGGTTCATTTTCCAATTGTACGCGCATGTTTATGGTCAGTCGAAGTGTTTCGAAACTTCTCCATAAGATCGATTGATTTAAACATGCGCTACTCTTATCGGTGAAAGTAGAGTGAGGAATGACTGGAGTACATTCCCTAAAAAAACAATACAGGTATATGGTTCAGTAAATTTCAAACAAGCTTATTCAGAACTTTTCCAGTTATCATTGTCAGCGTGCACACATTATGCGTAAAAAGCAGTTTTGAGAAAATTTCATTTAAAGTATAAATCATTGTACTTTTACATTAAACCACCTATGTGGTAGGCAAAAATTTTCCAGATTTCGCTATTATACCTTCATTAACCTCATATTTGTTAAATTTTCTTTTCTTTTTACATCTGTTTTTATTCCGGGCAGTTTTCACAGTACATAATGAATGTCGTCTTGATTTTGTTATCCACTCTTCATCAAGTTGAACAAACCCTTTTAATGTATTTTTTCCTACTTGTACATCAGCTGCATTTAAGACAGCAAACAAACCTTGAAACCGTTTAATAAGTTATATGACTGCCAAGTAGGCGCCTAATCGTACTTACTGAACGAAAACGTCTTTTGGTATAAATTTCCATAAAACGCCATTAAAACTTTCGTTTGCATTTTGTGTTTTTCCATGCAAACATTTATTCAGTAAATGCTTATTACATACTTTCATATAATGAGATTTAATGATGTTCATTATGTTTTTTTGGTAATCCTTTACAGTATTATTATATTACTAGTATTTCGAAGCCTTGAAACAACACGCTTTTGAATGTGTCCTACACATTTAAACTTTGTGATACTATTTTCACCATATATATTTCTAATCGAATCAAAATCTTTTGAATCTTCATTCCCAAAGAATGCACATATTTTAATTTTCTCATGTGAGTTCATCTTTCCAACATGAGCTAGATACCGTTGGGTTCCATGGCACCAGATGATCCCACGTTTCACTCCCTAATGAGTAATTCTTCTTTCAGGATTTTTTTGACAAAATCTGCACATTTTTGACATAATTTCAATGTTTAGTACTTTGACAGTATCTATGGATATGTCACTAACACATCCATTTAGAAACAAATGTCCTTTTCGCTGCCATGTTCTATCGACTGACACGCCGCACTGAACAAATTCATCAAAATTATTTTTCTCGAGAATCTCAGTGGCAGCCTCATTCATAATTTCATGTGCCACATTAGTGGAAAAATTCTCCAACTTTTTTTCAAGACATCTGTAAGTTATCTTAGATAGAATGTTTGGTTGAAATGCAGTTTAGCCCAACCACCCTTGGCAACATTAATTATTTGGTGATATTTTGCCTAATATGGCTACCCTGTTCTGCTTCGCGGACTTAACGTTCAGCCAATAAAAATTGTCAAGTTTGGTGATTTTTAAAATCACTCTAAGTGGTTGGGCTAAAATGCATTTTCACCGAATGTTCTAATTCATAGCTGAGCACAGCATTTTTTGCAGCAGAATGTCCCTTTCCAATAATCCTCAAGTAAAAAAAATGCAAGGTAAATGTTATGCATTTTGATCGCTTTTGGAGATGTACAAATAAAGATGGAATATTCACAGTTTGGGCATTTTAGTAATAAATTAGATACTAAGCTAAATGCTGATTCTTCGAAAGGCTTTATACCATTTTGAAAACACCCAGGACAATGAAATGAGAAAATAAAATCATTTAAAATTTTAAAATTAATTACTATGTTCTGTTCTTTATTTTCTAAATTATCAATTGTTTTTGAATATGACTGACGTTTTGATTGACTTAACATTCACTGTTGTTGTAACACATTTATCAATGTTCTCACCCACGCTCTTCGTGTAACAGTTTCTCTTAAATTTATACTTTCGATTAAAACTTCAATATTTCCTATTAGCATGGCTTTCAACAAAATACTAATGCTAACTTATAAAATTAAAAATATCTAACTGAAATTTCTTTCGGTAAAAATCAATCCCAACATTTGAAATGAGTACTATCTTAAACTCAGTTTAAGATTTGTAAACACAATATTGTTGTCAAACGTTTTGAAGAAATTTTGTTGTTGCCAAATCTTACAGTCTTAAAAGCACAAACTGAACAAATAATTTCCGATGAAAAAATGTTGCGACTATATATTGAGATAAAAACTATCCGATCTTTCATGTTGGATCAAACTGCACATATTGTGCAAAATTTCATTAAAATTGGTTTATTAGGCTAGGAGTTTATTGCGAACAAACAGCGTGACACAAAATCGTTATAAATAAAAATATATAGTGTAAATTGTGAACCCACGTAACGAATATCCAAAATTGAAATTTCGCTTTTCTTTTTATCCTTATTCCGTATCAAAGATGGATAGTTACTATGAGCAAAAGCAAATTCATGCTAGACTGGTTCTGAAGTTTAAATAATACTGTATGGTTATACGCAGAATACACAAATTTGAAACTCAGTTCATCACACTCCATCTAAGTGCCTCGTACTTAATCAGTTTGGCTTTTATTGAAACCAGCTTGATAAATGGCATACAATAATTTTGTAGTACTAAGATCTATTTTAATCTTGATACTAGTTGGCCATTTTCCATTTTTTGAGGTAGGTTGTTAATTTTACTATTAAATGGGTGTATAGTTATTAATACTACACGTGCGATTCTTTGAAATGGAGGTTTTATATATGGAGGGTAGGTTGAAGCTTGAGGTATGTAAGAGATTATAATAAGAGACAAATTAGTTTGGTATAAAACAGATAATGTTAAATAGAGAAATAAAATTAATAGAAAAAAGAAGGTAATAATATTTTTTCTTACACACACACACTCATATATATATATATATATATATATATATATATTTCTGGAATATTTTCGTCAACAACGTACATTTATCTATTAATTTGCTATATTTTTTCTTCTTTTCAAGGTTAATTTTATATTTCCCTCTACAATCTTTTCTGCTGATTTACTTCAATTTCGTCACTTTTTTGATCAGATAGATTATGAAATTTTTTTTCCGTTTGAGTTGAAATAAGCATGAATTTTAAAATTTCTGAAGAACTTATTCAACTATTTGAGTAATTATAGCTAGCTCTGCAAGCATTTCACTGTGGGACTTCCACCAACCTTTCGCTATTGATGTATAGGCGCATAGTAAGTTTCATAAAAGCGATTGGTACAGGCCCATATATACAGATACCATTATAACAGGTTGAGCCAATGCCTTTTTGAATGGTTTCCTATTAAAAGTATGTAATCTCTGAAAATGAAATTGTATTCTTTGGAAAATGTGTTTGTATTCCTTTTCCATGGATATATGTCATATATACGACTTTAAACGTGTATTTAATCCGGTTGCACGTCGAGGTTTCAGTGGCCAAGGCTCGAACCCTCGACTGAACGAAAAGTGCTGGCCATGAGTCTGAAACCATGACTACTAGGCTGTCGTGGCCATGAGTTCTAGAAGAGAAGAATCATAGGGATCGTGGAAACTAAGTGTACAGCTTTACGAGGAGCTCGCCACCAAGGTCTTTCTGACTTTGTTGAGAGGAGGTGTTGGGACCAGAGGACAAGAGACATGTATGTTATATGGCGAACAGGCGTAAGACACCCTAGACATACCAATAGTCAAGAAGACTGTCAGAACATCATGTGATACACATGCTTAGCACCAAATGTCTCCTTGCCCAACATCCATATACAGTAATCCTTTCATTATGGTCAATGTGTCATTCCGGGCCATCGCAAAGTGCCTAGCTGCAATATGTATCTTAATGATGAAGCAGGCAATAAAAGATCATACTACTGATACATATACCACTAAATAAAACTTATCTGCAATCACAATTATGACACTTATCTGCAATTTCTTAATGTTTTCTGTAGAGTTCAATTTTGAACACGATAATACTAAAACAATAAGGAATTAAAGGAAATTTATTTTTCGGATTTAATCCTTTTAATGACGAACGTAACATTTACGCATCACTTGCGATTGTAGTTCATGGCCGAAAGTACCAAATAAGCATTTCTAGAGAATGAGCTTAGGGGCCGAACGATGAATATTCGCATTATAAAATGCAACGTTTTCTAAATATCTCTAGATGGCTACCTCGGTCCATTACTTTTAGTATGAATAGTAGTTTTAAGATCTTGACCTTCAGTTTGTTCACAGTCTGTCTTGATTCAGCGTTTTGCTCAACAACTTTTGTGGGGGAGGAAGGTAAGCTTTTTGTAAACAAGCTGAACAAGGCTCTTTAAATTTTCATGTGATGTACAATTGTGTTTCTGACTTTTCATCGAATAATCTTTTATTGTTTTTTGCTATGTATTTTTATTTTCTATTAAAGCTGTACCGACAGTACATTGACTTTTCTTTATATTTCGGAAACCATTGACTCCTGTTTATAATCGAGAAAAAGCGTTGTTTATCAGAAGAAATAACTCACATGGTCGAGGAGCCAGTTAATTATGAGAGTGTGATTAATGTTTGGAAGGAATATTATAATAAAGGAATATATAGGAATATTTGAAAGGGATATTTCTAGTGATTCTGATGTGGACATTTTGTTAGAGAGGGACAAAACAGAATTTTGTATTTCTCTGCGCTTCAGGAATTACCACACTTGGTCTTCCCATTAAGTTGTGTTACTTCTTGTAACAAGTATTTATTGTTTATTTTCTTTTATTAATTTTAAAGTTTATTCATGTTTATATCAATAAGACTTCATAATAATTTCAATAGTTCTTCTGAAAATTATTTCTCAAAATAAGATATTTTTCTGCAAATTAAAATAAAAAGATTATTAAAAATGCAATTTTAAAAAGAAAAACAAGAGGTTAATTAATATTCTAAAATGTTACCAAAAAATTATAACAATTGGATGATTTTTTTTCTAAAGTTTAATGATTTTTCTTTCTAGCAACGCCAAACTCGGCCTGCCCGTGCGCGTGTGACAATTCTATTCTATTCTCCTCCGTTCCCAGGAAGTGTCCCTAAGCCTTCTCGTGAAGGTTAAAATTATATTCGAATTCTAAGAATATCCATGTGAGTTACTCGTAGCAAATGTCATCTTAAGAAATTTCATAATACACTTTTATTATAATTTTGCAATTATGCGACTCCTATTATAAACTGAATACTCTTAAAGTTGCATTATCAAAGTCAAATACTATTTCATATACATTTAGAATTGGAAGTGAATGTGAAACAATACTTATCGACGAATTTGAAGTATTAAAATTAAAGCTTTTAAGTTTTTTTTTATACAAATAATTTCTTACTCATTATCACGCGTTTATTCTAAAATATTATTGCATTATTAAGGCATGTTAAAAAGAAGATATACATTTTAATTAATGACTATTATTTAATACTACATTATTTATAAATACATTTTTCTGTTAATATATCAATTAAATATTCTCCTTTTCATAAGAGAGATTTATTCTTAACTATACAATTATAACATATTTTTGCTGAGTTTATGAAGACATTAGATATCGTATAAACAGTTTGAAAATTGTTATTTGACACAGCCTTCAATAAAACATCAAAACAATTTACCTAAAAGCACAAACATTCAAAAATTATTTTCGCTTCATTTACGTGTTACACACTTCTTGTATATATTTTTATCTTGTGGATGAAAATGTCAAATTATTTTCTGAAAATATTTAAGACAATGAAAAATTAATATCTGCTCTTAAAGCAATTAGAGATCAAATGCTTTTAAAATTACCCTTATATTGCGTAAACATGAAAATTAAGAAAGAACACAATTTTGATGTTTCTTTAGTTACTTCTTAGTTGTTGACTTTAACATAAATCAGTTATTTGAGTAACACTCCATAGCTTGGCATTTTTAAATTTTTAAAAGCAGATTGCTTCTTTGAGAGAACTTTATGAAGCAATATTATTTTATCATGTAAATACTTTTTATTCAGAATAAAAGTAGGTATGGATATAATAATATTTTAATTATTCTATATTAAGCACAACACATAACAAATCTTTCGCAAAGAAAATGTAGCCGATGTTGCCATTTAAAATATGTAAATCTGTTTTCAATTTGCATTTATGGTTTTTATCGAAGCTAAAATTAACTTATCTGAGTTTCAAAAGAATACCAGAAAATTCGCAATAAATAATTTAGATTTCAAAACATACAATTACTTATATTTCGTAGTTATAATGAACCGGAAAAAGTTTCTTCAAAAATGAGTTTCACAAGTTTTGAGACTACACTAAGTTTAATAAAATAAAATTTAATCCATGATCTTTATTTTTACACTTAAAAAGGATCGGTTATGGAATTATGATGTTAGTATTAAATGCTAACTTTAATGCATTGCTCATATTACACAAGGAATTAAAATTAAAAAAAATGTGTAGTTGTAAATATTATATAACATTATTCATATACAAGTATACATGTTTACAAAATCGAATTTCAGCAAATAATATAAAATGTTCTGAGATAAGTTTTTCACATCTGAAAAAAAAATTACGTAAGTTTTAAAAAAAAAAATGTTTTATGACACGAGATATGCAGTAGAGTTTCAATACATATTTTGATTTAATTCTTCAATAAATTAAAGAAAACTCTCTAATATTGAAAAATAAAACCGGAAAACGAAAAATACTGGGAAAGGAAAAACGTTAACGTAAAGTAACGAATTTTGCTGCAAAAACAATAACGTAAACATAGGTATCCTTTAAACATCCTTAAAAGTTCATTTTTGACATAATTTTCGATTTTCTAAATTTAATATCAGTTTAAAATTTAAGGTTTTTTCTTTCTAATAGTTTGAATTTTTTGAGAATAGTTTGTTGAATAGTTTGAAGTGTTTGAATTTTGCTTATACCTTATATAGAACTTAAGTTACAGGGATAGCTAATTTTTAAAAGACCATGCTTGTAGGCAGGAAGTTGGAAGAAATGTGTTATTTGCATTTTAATTTTTCAAAATATTGCTTATAAGTAAATGGTACAAAATAAATAAATTTTAAAACATGAATCTGAATTTTGAAAAAATATATATGACAACAGGCATTTAAATAAATTTATCCTAGAATCTGGCAAGAAAAAAGTATTTATTTTTATTTGTTTAAATCTGTTTTAGGTTTCTGTTCTCATCGTTATAACTTCTTGTGTAAGACATTTTTTTATTGCTGGAAAATTTAATTTTTTTTCTTTTAAAATAGGAAATGCAAAAAGAATAAGTGCTAAAAGAAAATGATAATTTCGTGATAATGGTTTTATCAAAAATGATTCCAAAAATGGTACTGTTAACTACTAATGCCAGTGCTACAAAAATAAACATTTCTGCCATTTTCGATGAGACATAGCTGAAAATGAAAATAAACCAGTAACTAGTAACAGAATTATTGACATAAAACTTGTTTTATGTTCAATTTTACAACTTTGTTGCCCCCAATGCTTTCATGATGGTTTGCTGTTACATGAAAACTCTAGGTATGAATTATGCTCAAGTTTTGTTGCAAAACGTTAAACGTTGTGACTTTTGCACAGGGTTTTCCCCCTCAAAGAAAACATTAAACTATCCTGAGGTAAATGCAAGATTTGTTTATGCCATAAGACAAATTGGAAAAGATTTTTCTGCTGCATATAAGTTATGCACTATATTAAATTTACCCCCGCTCAGTAAAACTACATGCACAAATCATAAGAATAAACGTATGCCTGTGATTTCAGAAGTAAATGAACTGTCCATGCCAAAGGCGGCTTATAAAGTTTTAAGTATGTATTATTCTAAAAATAAATTAACTAAATGCGGTGTTTCAGTCGTTGGATTATGGCTGTGTAGAGGTTACACTTCTATGAATGCGTGTGCTTCTGCTTTGTCAATTGACATTGGCAAAGTAGTGGACATTGAAATAATTTTTTATTGACAGATTGTAAAATTACTATGGGATTGCTGCTCGAAGTAATGTAAGCAATCTACTCAAACTTCAATAGAACATCATTGCGGCATTGTACCATTGCTCATCGAGTGGTAAGAAACCAATGCATGGACAGTGCCATATCGGGAAAAATAGCTGGTATTATTATCAGTGAGCACTGTCATGCAGTAAAAAGCTCAATGAAAAGTACAATGACTTGTCAAATGAAATTCTAAATGTAATTAAATTCCCATATTTAGAACTGCGTTCTAAAGAACTTCTGTAGAAGTGCCTTCATGGTAAGACCCAGAATGTCAATGAATGTTTTAATGACATTATTTGGTAGATACGGAAACAAATTTTTGTGTGCCTTAAGACTTTAAAATCTGGGGCGCTGGATACTGTCATATACTTTAATGATGGGTACAAGGCCTGTGTTGGCAATTTAACGAAACTTAATATAACCCCAGGTAATTTTACTTTAAAATCATATAAACATCTTTACAACAGTCGAATTTTTGATATTGAACGTAATTCAACATCAAATGAAAAACAGCGTCGATAAATATTAAGAGATCATAGGGGGAAACAATTAACGTATTAGAAAGCAAAGAAGGTTTTATTTACAAACCAGGGACATTTTAAATATACTTTCTTATGTTTATTTTATAAAAATTGCATTTGAAAGTTTGTTTTCGATTTTTCGCAAAATGAGTTTTCTCGACATATATATGTATGGACATAGATATTAGTATGAACCAAATTCATATAAATTTTGCAAGTATCTTCCTTACATAGTTTTTAATAACCCCTACTACTTTCATGGTTGTAAAATTGATATACTTTTAGCAACAAAGGTGTAAAGCATGTATTGATATAACATTTTTTTGATTTTTCATTGTTACTTAACTTGAAACAATAAAAGTTGTAGTAATATGATTTTCATCATAAAAGTAGTACCAGCCCCAAAACTTGTTATGATAAATAAAATAAAATTTACAAAATAATGATATTTTTGTTTATTTTTGAGTTATGAGCGTTATTCTGATAATCAATTTATATACTTTTTTCACTGTTTTCCACTCCATTTTTTTTAATTAAAGCAGATTATTAAATGTGTTTTTCTTAGTTTTAGGTTATATTTTAGCATTAAAAATATTTTGATAGCAAATATCAATGTATTTCAAAAAATTTCTCCGAAGGTGTACTGATACCTTTTTCATTAAACAACAACGGAATATAGATAACATCCATATCAGAGTAATATATAGTGAATTTGCGTGCCAGTTCTCAAAATATTACAGTTCTATACAGTTTGAAATAAACTATAAAATAAAGATATTTATCTATCATTCACTCTGAATATCTTCTCGGTTATTAAGAAGTAATAATGAATGCTTTCTACATCTATGAAGTATTATTGATAAAAATAGCAAGCAATTTAAGCAGTTATCTTTTATTTTTAAATTTTATTTCATATATTTCTCAACAATTGTTATTTTTATTTCTTACGTTATTTTGTTAAACACTTAATATAAGTAAAATTATGAATTAATTTAAAATTATTTCTTTGTGCAAGATTTACAAATATGTATCCTGAAATATATAGTTCTGTATCTCTCTTAATAATAAAATTTATATTACAATATTCAAAGGCAGTTTTGGATTATATTTCTAAGATGAAATGGTAAGAATTATATTTAAAAAACTAAAATGATTTTTAAAAATAATGAATAAGTTTCAAATTAACAGAGTACTTTCCTTTTTAATCAAATTGGCATTTGCTCATTTTATATTTTTATATGCTACAGGCTTCCAAGAAAATCCTTACAATAGGCTTAAATAATTGTAAGAAAAATTTAAGTGCAATATTCTTTAAGTATGTCTTAGATAAATTAAATTTTTCTGAGATATTGGAAAGAATCTATAAATTTTAACGGCCCTTTTCTAACATAAACCAGGAAGTGAACTAAAACTGTTGGTGTTTCTGCAACAATTGTGATTTCTCAATGTGAATACAGTCTCTTTGTTGGAAATGACTTACTTCATTTCACCATCACTTCTTCTGTAAGCTTTGAAGTTGAACAAAACAAAAAAATCCCACTTTTCTTTCTGGTTAGTCGATCATGGTTACAGTAAAGAGAAAAACCATTTGAAATGGGGAAAAATCTTAGATCTATGTAGTCCTTGACAATGTTAGAAAGTCTCATTATGGCAGGTGATTGTATTTTTCTTAAAAGACACAATATATATATATATATCTTATACTATGATATTCAAAATCTTTTTTTTTTCTTTGGACCTGCTGTATAACTTAGAATATATATTACAGAAACTTTGCTAATAAATCTTTTTTACTCCTTAAATGTTAACTTAAAAGTGTTAAATTACTGCGATTTCTGATTTACACACTTATGTCGAGCCAACCACGAAGGAATGTTTTCTCGTCAAATTTCTTCAAAATCATTTTAACTTTAATTCAAAAGGGGAAAGAAGAAAATAATACACATTTATAATTCAACATATTTATTTCTAAGTGAAGTAAAGCTTTATGAAGTTTTTTTGGAAAATGAATTTATTTTCTGAAATAAAAAACGAACAGTGTGGCCATTCTTCTCACTTTTTTGTTTGTTTTTATGCAATTCGAACTTTCCCTTTTTTGCAGGACCATTGTACGTGAATGTCCGTAACATGTATTCAAACATTGAAAAATTCAAGCTTTTGACTGAAATTTTAATTCAAAAGGAATCATTATTGATAAATGTTCAGCTGTTTTTTATTGTCACGATGAATATTATAATGAGGAGGAAGAAAATGGGGAGAGGGTTTCAAATTTTAAATTCCATCGACAAGCGTAATTCCTAAACAAGGCTAGAATTAATAAGAATAAGTGGGTGATGCAAATCCCGCGCAACATATGTAATCAATAAAAGCTTCAAATGCAATTCAGTAAGAATTCCTGATGAAAGCTCTGTTACGTCTTGTAGATATACCTCAAGAACCTTATTGGAAAAAAAGAGAATTTGTTCCGTATGTTACGAAATGTATTGGACGAAATTGAACTTCACTATTTTCTAAATCGGTATTGAAATGTATTCAAAATATAAGAATGAACAAAACTCTCCACTAATTAAAGCTTTTTCGTGGTGAATTTCTTTTAAAGAATTGAATATTTTATTGCGTTTCTTCTTACTCAAGCGTAGCAATTTGCTATTCTATATTTCAACAACTAATGGTTAAAATAATGCGTTTTTCAGTATTCACTGAATGGATCGTGAACTATTTCAAAGAAATCCCTCAGTTTCTATGATGAAGTGATAAATAGACTTGCTATTTTCGACATAAAACGTTCAAATTTGTTTTGGTTTCCAGTAATGGTAGCATTTTGTGGGAGGTTCTCAATTGTGTTTTATTTTGGGATTAATCATAACAATCAGCGAATACATGTGGCAATGTGATACACGATAAAGGTTTATACAAATCCTTGCAAATAAGTCTGCTTTTTCCTAATTAAAATTCTGACTCGATATGGATTTTGTGGCTTAGTATTTCTTTGATGGTTTCACGTATCTCGGAATAAGGAAATAAATAGGAGCAAAAAAAAATATACATGTTTATTTATAAATTGCCATGAATCTAAAGGATAATTTTAAAAGAAAACTTTTTGAAAAAACAAATTTTCTTTAGGTCAAAAATTGGCGGATTGAAAAAATATACTGCAGTCCAGTAAAATTGCAACACTAAGATAGAATGATGTAACGAACGTCAAAATCACATGAAAGGAAAAAGAAGTTTAGATATGCAAATGATTAGTAACTCAGCGCAGTTAGACGACGCACGAAGGAGAAACGACATTTGAAACACTTCATAGTAAGAATGCCGTTGCTCAGAATATCGTGTTATACCTCGAATAATTAGATGAAATGCTTACAAGCAAGTGTCGGAATTCGATAGAAACAGGATCGTTACTTATCGAGAGAATAAATTATTTCTTGATATCGCCTGTCGCACTGGTCGAATTCCAGCCACTGTCGTGCGAATATGGAATAAATGGGTTGCTGATAGTCATACTTAATGACATGCTGGAACTCCACGCCCTCCCATGACTAACGCCGGGGAGAGCAGAAAAATTGTGAGGTCAGATCTGCAAAACCGTACAACCACATCACGGTTCAGTCAGAAAATGGGTATGTTTAGTTACAGCACGCCCATTACCCGCTCGTGTGATGTGAAAGCGTTTCTAACAGCCTAAGATATCAGCACGGCGACTATTACTTCGGCTTTCCTTGACAAAGGTGTATAGAGAGAAACGACTCTGATGGGCCGTACGACAGAGCTGGATATAGCAGTGGAACAATATCGTCTTTTCAGACGAGTCCTGGTTCTGCGTGCAGTATTCTGTATGCCATATACGTGTTCGGAGGCTCCAAAAAGACCGCTCGTCTCCAGTTTGCATTCGATATCTGCATAGGGGCCCTGCACTCGTGTGATATTTTTTTGGGCAGCCATTGGGTACATGACACGCACATTTCTAGTTCGGATCAAGTGTAAGTTGAGCACTGTTCGGTACATTTATGACATATAACGTCCAGTAGCTAGGCTCTATCTTCAAGGCTTACCAAACTCCATCTTCTAATAAGGTAATGCAAGACCACATGTTGCACGTCGTGTTCTGGTTGTCCTGGATACACAGGGTATTCGTTTGTTGCCCTTACCAGCATGGTCTGCAGATTTTTCACCTATTAAAAACATCTGGTAACAGGTTGCTGAGAGACTAGCCCTACACTTCTCTCCAGCTCATACGGTTGGTGAAGCGTGGCATAGAGTTGAAGCATCAGGGAATGAGTTGCCCCTTTCTTCATTCCAAGCTTAATTCGACCCCATGCCTTAAACGAGTAAGGACTATTTTTCCTGCCAGAGGTAGCAGCTGTTTCTTCTACTTTCGCACCCCTGTAAACCCCCAACTTCTGGCAGATTTAATCACTTTACCTTCATGCCATTCGATATATGTACAATGAATATCCTGTTTATACCTACTTTCCTTCATGGTGTTAGAATATAAATGCTAGTAGTCTAATTCCTATTCTTGGTACAATGCACCTGGAATGAAGAGACAGGCAACTGATTTGCAATGATACTACCTCCAAATGATTCTTTTCAAAATAGGTGGTAACAGTCAAAAACATTTTCTCTTTGCCGATGCAAAGAAAGAAAAAGGGCTTTATCTTCATCATTATGCATGGAATTATCAAGGTAACAGATAATACCAAATATCTGCTAGAATTGGAAAATATTTACGAGTACAATGGCACCATGTGAGGTATAGATAAACTTGATTAAATGAACCAATTCTTAACTATGTGATCGTCTTTCAAGAGCTGACATACATTTTCTCCATCGTCCTAGATATTGCAAATGTTAATTCTAGTATTTTATTAAGAAAAAGTAAATCTTCTTAACTTTTCGAAAATTCTTTGCTTTTAACCTTGTTAACCTAACTAGGAATTGTCTCATTGCTTACCAAAGAAACGTCCTGCATACATTCTCAGTTTTTCTAAAGACGAGAGTTAAAAAATTGAAAGAAGAAGTTTGTTACTTGTGTATTAAGCCCATTTATGAAAAATATCACAAGAAAAGAGCAAGAATGGTGACGCAAGTCATGCATTAAGGACTTATGACGGAAACAAATGATTTCCAAGAATACAATGATCTTTTATTTTGAAAACAGAAGTGTTTTATATTTTCTGTAATACAATATTTTATTACTTATTTTAATACCATAAGAATGATGGAAGTACTTTCCAATTGTTTAAATTAACTTATTTTCACAGTTTATAATGGTACCTGAATTAAAGTGAAATATTTACTTTTTATTACTTATTACGGTCAAAAACAGGGCTAGCAGTCGTTCTAGGTATTAAATAATATTAGACATATTAGACATTATAATATTAGATATATATACGTTCTAGGTATTAAATAATATTAGTTAAAATTTCTTTTTGTAAAAAAAATAATAATAAACGAAAGGGAATCTCATTTCGCAAACAACATTTCCTAAAATGTGTTAAGTACTATTTCTTCCTTCGTGAATATTTATTTACTTTAAGTGGAATTTACGTGAATTTGTTGCGAACTTCAGGAATTTCAGTTCACGGTATTAAATCCCTATTAATCATTGAGTCTAAAACTGCATTTGATGGTTTTATAATGTACTCTATATATGCTTTTGCCTACCTAATTATATTTTTTGGACAGCTTTCTGATACAAGTTTTTTTTACCTGAAACATTTTATTCATTTATTCATTTAAGTTTCATAATTAAGTAGTACTTATACTATAAACAGTAATATATGCTGAGCTGTATGTGGAAAAATTTAAAACACATTTATTTTAATAGCCATTATATCAATTGTAATAAACAAAACTAATATGCACTTCTTGAACAATGATAAAGGCCAGATATTTTATAAATATTTTACTGTATAGCAATATATATTAGTCATTTGTGTTGTATAAAAAATGAAATTTATTTTAGATTGATTAAGTGAATAGCAAACTTGTAGTCTGAATAATTTATCAGAATATAGCTTTACTTTTAAACATCCACGGTATATAATTCAATTATAGTAATAATAAACGTAATGTAACTTAAAAATTAATCGTAAATAATATTAAAAAGATTTTTAACATTATACTATGAATTTTATTTTTGATTCTCACACCTTGTAACAATTGCAAATGAGGAAACCAAATGGCCGTTAAAACACGTTAATATTGCATTTTGTTCTACTACAATCACATGCTTTGTTTCACTTGATTTTCTTTGCTACTAAGGATAGTTAGAAACGAATAAAATTAGTTATCATGTTTTTTTCGGAAAGATCCATTTATTATTTATGCAATGAAACTCTAAAGTACTCTTTTATTATAACAAGAAACTATTTAGTGGATAGTGCAAATTATTTAATAGCAATCTATTGCAATTTACTGCAAAATAATAACATATACTATTCCGTTCATAAAACGAATAGTTTAAAAAATATGATGAAATAAAAATAACAATAACACAAAATCTAAGAGGAAATTTATTCAATTCATCCAAAATTTCTAAATAATTATTTTTGTAATTCAATTTAAAAAATGAAAGAAATATAAATAATATCTAAATTTATTACTATGGTATTTTTAAAATTGAAAAAAATAACATAATTTTTAATCTATTTACATAATAAATTATATTTACATATTTTAATTTAAAACAATTATTCACAAAATTATTTCCAATATCTTTGAAGGAAATCATAAAATATATATTATATTTTAATATTTCAAAACATATATATGAGAAAGAAATAAGTACGCATGAAAATTATAAGAGTAATTTATTTTTAACCGAAAGGAACATAACATATAAGTTAAATATCTCACGCATGATTGAAATCGATTCACATTCGGTAATTTCCAATTCGTTATACAGTTATCTCTTTCAATTTATCAAATACAGGATCAGATTTGCAAGGAATATTTACACACATCTCTACGCTGGCATTATTCTCAGAATGTCAGTCATTAATGAGTTCAAGAAAATGCTCTCTTTATTGGGTATGGAATGCATCAAATTGTCAAAGTGTTAGTTTGAGAGAGAGTAAAGTCCAATGAACGCTATTTGTCAAACTTTGCCCTTTCCGTCCTGCTAGATATTTCAGTAAGACTCTTATTAAATTCCGCTCACCGACCTCATATTAGGCAAAACCGAATATCGCTATTAAAATGTCATCTGAGCGAGAAATTGTCAGAACGTGCCGCTCATTGGGAATTACACAATTCCATTCTTGATTTGGATTGGGAAAGGTCAATGATATGTAAATATAATAAACTTTGATGAAATTCATATTAAGCCTTATGCAATTTGAATTCTAAGGACCAATATTGGTAATATCCGAGGAAAGAAAGATTTATAAATTTTATTTCAAAATCTTATTTTTTGATTTTCCCTACCTGAAAATTTGGTCGTATCTTAAACTTGGTACAAATAAAATTTTGATTTTAAATAATATCAGTTTAATAAGAATATAGTATTACTTTAATGTTATTAAGAGAGAAAGTATCAACCTATAATTTAAAGTTTTGTAAAAAAATAAATATTACTTACACATTATATAATTAAGTACTTTTTGTTTCTGATATTATTTAACATCCTGCCTTTTCATAACCTAAATAATATAAAAAGAAATTTTTGTGTTCTCTTCATAATATAAGTAATAATTTGTTCTAGTTACGTGTGAGTTCAATATTTTTCCTGTGAGTTCAATATTTTTCCTGTGAGTTCTAGTAAGGTTTTACATTAATGAAATAAAATTAAAAAAAAATGCACAACTCAGGTGATTACATTAGCAGATGATAAATCATAAAGATAATTACTACCTAACATAATGACTCGTTTGTATAATCTCATTTTAATAAATTCTGAATCATTTTTATAAAACTACTTTTTCATGAAATACATTTGTATGAATTTAATATAATGAGTTGAAATTACATATTACATTTCAATATTCAATTAAAATTGATATAATATTTCATCCCTATTAAATAGGTGCCTTTTTTTCTTAATTTATTTTTACTTGTCACGAAATGGTTGGTTATACTTGATTAAAGAATTAATACTAAAACATATAACATATCTCTCTGAAAGCTACTAACAATCTTAGTAGTCAGTTGGATTTTGTATTAATTTCCCACTCAATGTTAATTATCCAAAAAGTAATAATTAACTGAAATCATTAATTCACGCTCAAGTGACGAAGAAGAAAAAAATATTTTTGACACATCATGATTCTAAAGACTACACTAAGCTAAGTAAAAGTAAGGATAACTAATAAATGTTTTAAGAACATTTCTTGAATTGAATTATTTATAAGGGATAAAAAAAATTAATTGATAGTAAAAATCAAACTTTACAACTGAAAATTTACTTCAATTACAATCCTGTGATGAAATACCTTATCAGAGAAATAAAATAGAAAATTAAAAATCATGCTAAATTATAAAATAAATCTTCATACATTATTTATCTTGTATCGATATAAAAGATTACAAAAATGTATTGATTCAGTTTCAGGAAGAAAGTAAACAATAAGTATATGAATAAATGTATAATGTCACTGCTAATAAGTAATCAAAGTATTTTCTGAGAAAATCAAATATTCATACCTTAACACACTTTCAATATTACGTGAATTGCGGTACTTTAAGCTTGGTACCAAAATTATGTGTCTCTATAGGAGTTTTTGAAAGCATATTAATTTAAGCGTTTCTATATTTATTCGATATACAATTTTCCCATTCTTAAAATGGGAGAATGGAATATATAATAAAAAATTACATTTATCTAAAACCATACTTAAAATTCAAGAAGTAAGCCTAAAATTCTTATGCAAAGCAACATGTTTGTCTGTCAATATTTAATATTGCTAGAAAGTGACAATACGTAACCGAAACAAATCAGTCAGAAGTTTGAGAAAGAATAGTCGATCATCTGTTAACGACCAAGTTAGCCTCTCTCCCAAGTTTTTAAAAGGAAAAAAAAAATAGATATAAAAATAAAATAAATAAATATCAAAATAATCGCGACAATGTCTGAAATGATTGATGGCGTGTTAGAGATGGACAATTTTTGCCGATAGTTATTCCTGAAAGCTCTAAATTTTTGTTAAATCCCCTTTTTCGAAAATTCCTTCAAGGTCCTCCATCGAAAAAAGTTTTAAACGTCCAATCACGATCATCCACACAAGATGTTTTATAAAAAAAATGGGAAACATCATACGAAAATCATCGGATTGAAAATGATAAATGATGTTGTAAATATGATACGATTTAACACATAATAGCTTAAGGGAAAGATAAATATACTTGTTAAGTGTATTATTTTGAATTCATAAGCCATTTCTCATTTTGACTTCAAAGGAATATGTAAGTGTAAAGACATATAAAATGACAAAGAAATAAATACTTTAACATTATCATAAGTAGCACTTTTAGAATTAGAGGTTATACATATTTACACACTTGTAATGGAAATATTATAAAATGTATTGGTTATGGGAAGCTTAACTTTATTATTTATAATAATATATATGAGTGATCGACAAATTTCTTTTATTTGTTTATATTTATATTGATAGAATAATTAGTTTCTGTATAGGTTTTTCATCTTTAATGAATTTAAATTGCTTGTGAGGAATTATTTTATTGTACACAATATATTGATTTAAAAAAGGATTTTTTCATATAAATTCTACAACCATATTTTTAACTAATTTAATTTCTTTGAATACGATTAATTATTAATACCAAGAAAATGTAAAACCTAAGCTGACTTTCATTCTAAATTGAAACATTTGGTTTTTCTCAATTACTGGAAAGTGTATTTAATACAATGAAATAGCTTAGGCTATTAGAATAAAAAAAAAAATTAATATTATGTCATTTAAATATATCTAAAAAAACTGACTTAAGACATTTAATTTTTTAGATTTTTTCATATTTCTTAAAAACAAAACAAAATGCCTCTACCAAAATTATTTTCATGTATGTCAAATTAATATTTTCAAGGAAATATCCTCATAAATATGTTTTTTTGAAAAATATATGAAGTAAAACATTATGAAAAATTTTAATCCCCTCAAAAATTTAATTTTCAAATTTTAAATAATTTTATTCTTAGAAAAATAATTTTCATACATCTTAAATTGATATTTCTAATGAAATCTTTCTGGATTATTTTTTTTTTAAAAAAAAAGTATGAGAAATTTTTTAAATTTTTTTTTATTATCTTGGAGTTTGTATTACGTGTCTAAAAATACGTTAAAAACTTTAAATATATATTGAAGTTAGGAATATTAATAATGAAACTTAATTCATATTATCAAATTTTCTGCATGAAATATTTTTATAATATTTTCCAAGACTAATTTCCAAAAGTTTTTCTCTTTACCTTTTGAAATTTTTGTTTTACTTTCTAATCAGTTATAGTTCCCGTTTGTACAGATATTGAAGATCAGTCAAAAATCAATACAAAAATCAGTAAAATATTCAATTGCTATATGATTTGATATTTCTGTTTCTGAAAATGAAATTTTAAAATTTTCTTAAGTAGTAAAAAGTAATTCAATATTCAGCATTGAATTTCTTCAGAAATTCAAGAAGAGTATTTTAGAAAAAAATATTTTTTTTTACATGGAAGCCATTGCTTAACTAATACCATAGGAATTATTCTATTTATTAAAACAAAAAATCTTAGGTTTACATGCTAGAAACTTCTTATATATACGGACCCTGGTTTTCTTTGTTTGTGTGTGTGGCCGCGGAAGCCTAGGGGGGCTTGATCACCTGCACGCGGATGGCAGTTTTCGTCGAGTAGTGGGTTCCAGCCTTGACGCCGCTCAAGTCCGGACGTGTAGCCGGGACTGAGACATGTTAAATCTGTCAAGGTGCAAAGTCCTCTCTTTGGTGTAAGGTGGGAAAGGGAGGTGAAAGGTCAGGTGTCATTCTTGTCTCTTAACAGAGGTTCAAAATTTCGATGTGTGTTGCCAATAGCCATTGTGTTGTTTCTAGTGTAATGTTAAAGAAACCAACCAATCAACCTTGTATGTGTGAAACCTTGTATGTGTCAACCTTGTATGTCAAATACTTGTGCATTAGGGTTCAGACCCTACAATTGTTACAACAAATATTCCCTATACGCCGAACATTTAGTTAAAATACGACAAAAAATTCTCGGGGCTCAACCAGTAAGAAATTTTGGTCAAAAGATGCCATGAACAAGAAACAAGGTACTTGACTTTGACTGGTGTGCTATGTCTACATGATCTTTGGAATATTCCTAATTTGGTATTCCTGCATGTCTTTCATTTTAAAGGTTATTAATTAATTATTAGTTAATATTATTTATTTTTATATTTTATGTATTTTTTTTCTTCTTTTATTTATAAATTGTACTTCTTAATCATTTTCAGGACAAAATCCTATTTTATACTTAAATAATTTTCTACCCCTGTCGATAGAGGACGGTATCAGTTATATAACTTTTTAAATTTGATTTTTATAATTTGCTTTTTCAATTGTTTTATATAAAAATATAATTTCTTTTACTTTGCTTAGAATTGAATTCGTAATTATTTTAATGCATTGTGTAATGTATATAAAACATATTTTTAGTCTAAGTTGCAATAATGCTTACAGTTATTTTGAAAAAAACGGTATATGATGAAAAACATGTTTTAGAGGACTGTGAAATATGATTTATTTTGGATGTACAGTATTTTTTATTTTAATCTTTCATAATTCATAACTTCATATATTTTGAATGCTTTTTTAATTAAGAATTTTCACAATTTTAAATGAGCTAAAATGTTTAATTTAAATTGTAATTTTTGGATTAGTTTTCTTCTATTTTCGGATATAATACTATGATCGGATCGCATTTACATTTTCAAATAAACTTGGTATTAATCATTTTTTATTATGTAATTTGATGCATGTTATCTGTAATTGCTTGGACCTATTAAACATGTTTAACTCCAATTCCTTTCTCAAAGCACTGGTAAAATAATTTAAATTACTTTATTTTCATTTTTGAATTTCAATATTTTCTTTCACAGATTTTTATATTATTTTACAATATTTAGGTAATTTATGAAAATGTACTTAATTGCACATTTTAATTTGTTCATTATTATTTATTATAATATAATACTACATAAATATGTATGTGTAAAATATCTCGTTGTTAATCTCACGATGAAGCATTCGTTAAGTTTGACAAAATCTCACTAGACACCCACACTTATCAAGCTCTATTCTCGAAGCACAAATACACACTACACTGAACAATGATGTGATAGACAGATGGCACCAATATTGAATCCCCCTGCCTCTCATGTTTTTTAATGCAATTCACAAAATCTTAGAGTGTAAACTTTAAAATAACAAACTCATAGTTGATTTGAAATAGTGTTGATATTTATCGTGTTTACGCTTAATGTTTTACTCTATGATTACGGGTTGTGACTTCTCTTTGTCTCTTAACGTCACTAATTACTCATATTAGTACTATAACAGGCCTGTAACTGAAAAAATAGTAAAATCAAACTTGAAATTAAAATTCAATGTAGTATATTTATAAGTTTATCTTGATTCAGAGAGAAGAGTAGTCTCCGTTTCATGTGGCAC
>BMAW01111696.1:292566-307939 GCA_019974015.1 Nephila pilipes
TAAGAATTTTCACAATTTTAAATGAGCTAAAATGTTTAATTTAAATTATAATTTTTGGATTAGTTTTCTTCTATTTTCGGATATAATACTATGATCGGATCGCATTTACATTTTCAAATAAACTTGGAATTAATCATTTTTTATTATGTAATTTGATGCATGTTATCTGTAATTGCTTGGACCTATAAAACATATTTAACTCCAATTCCTTTCTCAAAGCACTGGTAAAATAATTTAAATTACTTTATTTTCATTTTTGAATTTCAATATTTTCTTTCACAGATTTTTATATTATTTTACAATATTTAGGTAATTTATGAAAATGTACTTAATTGCACATTTTAATTTGTTCATTATTATTTATTATAATCTAATACTACATAAATATGTATGTGTAAAATATCTCGTTGTTAATCTCACGATGAAGCATTCGTTAAGTTTGACAAAATCTCACTAGACACCCAAACTTATCAAGCTCTATTCTCGAAGCACAAATACACACTACACTGAATAATGATGTGATAGACAGATGGCACCAATATTGAATCGCCCTGCCTCTCATGTTTTTTAATGCAATTCACAAAATCTTAGAGTGTAAACTTTAAAATAACAAACTCATAGTTGATTTGAAATAGTGTTGACATTTATCGTGTTTACGCTTAATGTTTTACTCTATGATTACGGGTTGTGTCTTCTCTTTGTCTCTTAACGTCACTAATTACTCATATTAGTACTATAACAGGCCTGTAACTGAAAAAATAGTAAAATCAAATTTGAAATTAAAATTCAATGTAGTATATTTATAAGTTTATCTTGATTCAGAGAGAAGAGTAGTCTCCGTTTCATGTGGCACAGAGACGATTTGATTACGTTTTTTTTTTTTTTTTTTTTTTTTTTTACAATATGACAGGAAATTTTAGTTTTGAAAAAAATGTATGAAATCGTTTCTTTCAAGCCATATTTTGATACCAAGTATGGATTAGTTTCTGTCTCCGATGAAATAATTAATGAATTTGGGGACATGTTTTGTTTTAAGATGGAAATTCTAAAACATTACTTTATAGTGCTTGAAAATATTTGTCTTATGACTTTTGTAAATGGAGCAAAATGCGATTGTTTATTTTAATGAAATACAAGAAACATGTGCAGAATTTATGTAGATAATATCGTACAGTTATTTTGTATGCTTATTTACATTATCTGATGCATATATTTTCACTTTTGTATATTTATACGAGTAATGTTTTGTATTTTCGTTTTGTACCTAAGTGAAAGTTTGCTATTTAATATTAAAAAAATATTGTTTTCCATATGTTTAAAAAACTTTTTTTTTTGCTGCAGATGCTCATGTGTAACTCACAAAAAAATTAGTTTATTTTTCTCGATTTATATATTTAATTTCAAACGACTTAAAAAACTGACTGTCTAAAATCTTATTAAGGAATGTAACTTGCAATTTTCCACCACTATCTTATGAGTGTATGTATCGCTTGCCTTTTTTCTGTAAAATCTTACAATTTGCATACACTGTTTAATTTTAAACTTGTATCTAGCTATGCGATTTTTTTTAACATAAGATGTTTTATCGAATGGCTTAAAACAGATGTATACTTCGTGATGAATTTCAAGTAGTTACTTTCTCTATAAATATGTAATTCACATATTTTTGTTACAACTTCACGAAAGTATGTATAGTAATGAACATAGCTCTGAGTAAAAATTAAAAAGATGTTTGTTAAGAATCTCAAAATAACACCTCCAAGGCGGAATGCTTTATCAAAAGAAAAAATTAGTGGAATTAGTTTTTTTATAATAATTTCATCAAAGTACATTCAGCAGTTCAGCTGCATTAATTCTTGACCTTCTTCAAGTGTATATATTATTAATCAGTTTTTTATTTAGTCAGTTTTATGTTACATATTTGTTGGAAAAAGTCGATCTAATAAACTTTTCAAATTATTTCCCAAATGCTTCATTTTTTTTTATTTTTATATTTGTCTTAAAAAAGTTCATTGCAATAAATTAGCAAAATGCGATACAAAAATTAATTACAAAAGAAGAATAAAACATATACATGAAGAAATAAATGAAACTTTACGAAAAATGACACAAAATATATTTTTAATACCCATTCGAAACACAATATGAAAAATATCATTATTTTTTCAGGAGTATCAAACCAATGTTCCCTTCCAACAAAGACGTTACTTTCGAAATATTAAATGAACTGTATATATCCATAACTGAAGGAATATTTACATAAAGTTGAAATCTGAAAAAAAAAGTCAATTTAACTTTGAATGCAAGTGAAATGTTTTAAATTACTTTCAAAGCCATATGTAAGATTTGTCTACAAAAAAAAATATTTTTTTTTTTAAAAAAAAAATGATGAATTCCGAAAGTATGTTTTCTCATTATATGCTTATTTTTAAAATTGTATATTTCTTAAGTAAATTCACAAATTGATATCTTTATATCACTCATTTTCTTTTAATGATACATTTCTCGTATTTTTAATATGTTGTTAAATTTTTCTGTTAATGAGAATGTCTTCTCATTTTTATACACACTGAGTTTAAGGCTTCAGGATATTATAAACATTACAAGGAATGGGGGAGTAAGGCATATTTTAATTATTTTCAGTGATACTTTAACATCGTTCTTTATGGTTTTGAGACCCTGTTTAAATCAGTACTAACCAAGTGAAACTTGCTCCTAACTAATTGAAAAATAAATCTAATTAAAAATTAATTTTCGAAAAAGAAATATTAGAAGTGTTTTTAAAGAATGTTATTATTATTATTATATTTCAATTATGTCTAAAATAGATACACAAAAGTAAATAAATGATTGAAATAAGTTTTGCTAATAATTTATTATTATTATATTTTTTTTACTTAAATATAATGGAACTTTGGCTTAGTATTTTATTTTCCTTTTGTCATTAGTATATTGTATACGTATGTACAAAAAAAAAATTAAACACACAGCGCAGCATAAAGATTCCCCCCCCTCTTTCATTTGAAGAAGAAAACTTTTTTCTATATTAATATAATATTCAAGTAATTGTCTTACTATTAACTGTAAAAAGAGTTTAATGATCAATTATTATTTGATTATATATGTTAATTGAAGACATAGATGATAACAAATTCATCAAATAAATTTGAGACATTGATCGATATAAAAAAACGTCTCTTAATGCAAAAAGAAATTCATAACAATAAACAATAGTTTTAAATTTAGTCCAATGCGGTTGATGATAATTCTTAAATAAAATGCTTAGAAATATATATAATGTTTTTTTTTTTAAATAGAAATGGGAGCATCATATTGTCATTAGACATATACACATGTAAAGAGAGAGGAAAAAAAAGTATACTAAACAGTTTTAAATGTATGTACTTGAATGTTATGCAACTCACATACGACATAATTATTACATTGAGACAATAACAATTTTTTTTCTAATGAGCAGTTGGAACTACAGTTCAAGTTTTAATCTTTGTTTTAACGTTTTAATATTTTGAATAAAATATAAGTGGCTTAATTATAAGGGAGTGGTTATAATTTGTAGTGTAAGACATTCTGTCGCATTCAGCATTTTCATTTCAGCTGTAATTTAAAATTAATGTCGTGAACTTAGTTTCCCATTTGTATTTAATATTTAATCTATTAATACATATTTCATGTTTATGTTCAAATGTAGTAATCTGACTGAACACAATGGTATTATGAGTAAATTCAACGTGTATTAAGTATCACTGAAGCATTTTAAACACGAAATGGGGAAAACAAAAATAGACATCTATTGGCAGTATTAAGTGAAACATATATGCATGTAACAATAAGGAGATTTTAATGATAAACAATTAAATACTGTTTATTAGTTTGTTCAAATTTTTACATAATTATCTGAACTACCATATTAGTTTTTAATAGTATTGAAATGGTGATGCAATACAATGAGCCGTTTATGAAGGAAGTAAAAAATGAAATAAATTTTAAATGATTTCGTCTTCAAATGTTTTGAGTTACAGTTGTTAAATAGTTTGATATTATTTAATTTTAAATTCCCAATCTGAACTAAATGAATCAAAGTTAAAAAGTAATACAAGTTTGAAAATTATTTATAAGCATTCTACTTCATATAGAAAAAAATTGTAAATGATTCAGAATCCAATAAAGTAATGACAATTATTTTAATATTTTCTTATAATTACTTTTATTGTAATAAATATTTTATTTAAGAAGCAAAGACAATTCAGGAACTTTCAAAAGTAAATCAGCTGTTAAGGAAAATAACAAACAAGAAGGAGCTCTTCGAACTAGTTATACAAAGAGATTTCATACACCTTAAAAATTTAAAGTTAACTCCCAGCAATGAGTACCGGACCTTTGATCAATCTAAGTAAAGTATGTATCAAGAGTTCAACTTACTATAATAAGCATGTTTATTATATGTTTATCATATATATATATATATATATATATATATATATATATATATATATATATATGTATGAATGAGTGTGTCTGACATATTATTTCTGTTAATGTTACATAATTGAGACATAAATTACTCATCTAGAAAACTTAATTTGTTTAATTTTAATCTGAAAAATATGGAATTAATACTCGAGATCTTAGAAAATAAAGAATTCTTGTCAGGCGATAATGTTGACTGTAATGGAGTCATTTGATTTCGAAAGAATGCATAATGCCAATTCTGAACAAGAATCTAACAGAGCTGAATTGCAGCATCAATGAATTGATCTATAAATTTTTTTGAGTTAATGAAGAATGTTATTAGGAAAAAAATTGTAATTATTATAGCCACCAAAATATATTTTGTTAACTAATCGGCTAATGGTACAATTTAGTAACATACAGATTACAAAAAATCTATAATCACACTCTACCTGAATAAAATTCCATTGCTTTGCCTGAAGAAGTAATAAGTAGAATCTTTATTGCAAGGAATTCTACAGCTATGGAATTTTTTAAAGCCTGTAAAAATCTCTCTTTGTATCAATATTATAGTAATTACTATAAGAGGTACATAAATAAAATAACTAAAAAAAACTCATTTATTCAAATAGCATTTTTTCTCTAATTGTACTTTATTCTTCAAATACTTTATGAAGTTGATCAAATTCAATTTTAATACATCAACTGCTCAATTCAATCTTGTGCTATCAGGTTGCTCTTCAAACTTAAGGACATTGTTACATCAATTTTTACAAAATTTAATTTACCCTATTGAAATAATGTTTAGGTAAGAACTGAAAAAAAAATGTTTGCAGTGTACGGGATCTTATGTATTGCAAGATCTGATCATCACTTCACAGATTGAATTATCAGAGATACATTGTATTTGAGGAATACATTTTCATTAAAATATGTTTGTCAAACACCAGTTGGGTGCTATATCATGACAATGCGCTTTGCCACGCAGCATTTACATTGAATGGGTTTTGGGCAAGTAAAAATAGTTTTGTGGCTATACAGCCCCTTATTCATCCGACTTGTATTCAAGTGATTATCTGCTCCCAGTACTAAACGTCTACCTCAAAGGTTGTCACTTTGGAGATCTAATAAATATTGCGACCATAATCAACCAGCTAAAGGCAATTTCAGTATCTGAGTTTCAGAACTGCTTTGAAGAATAAATAACAGTTTCAAGTCCTATATGGATTCCCAAGACAGTTAATTTGATGAAACTTGTGTCAGATGGTAATTTTCAAAGATTAAATATAAATAAATGAGATCCATTATTCCATTATATAATTAATTAATCACGAAATTAAAACGGAATTTATTTTGTCCTTTATGACTGATGAGTTAATCTGAGCCTACCTTGTTACTCACTTCAAGATATTTGAACATCCTGCTATCGGGTTAAGTACATCACATTTAGCAAGAAAATCAACAGAACTAGTCTTTTTAAATTAAAAAAAAATGGAACGAAACATAAATTCTAAAATCTTTGCTAAAATAAAACTCATATTTCGAATGATTATGTTTGTTTAAATTTAAATACATAAATCTTTTAATCCATTTTTCTTGGGCATATATCATGCAAAACCGCTCATAGCTATGTATTTATCTAATAAGAGATAATGTTTCTTATATTCATAATATTAACAATGGTATTCAGAAAAATATACATTCGTTTATTGTGCCAATTGGTATGAAAGTAGTACCTTTTCCTCTTTTGCTTCCTTATCACAATCAAAAGAGATTAGTTTTGTGGTTAATCACCTCATAGCCCAGAACAAATGCATTCGTGACTATATTCTTCCTCTATCGTGCTTGTAGTAATTTTAGGTTATTCCTGTATCCAATTAGCAATACACCCTCATTTACGAGAGGAAAAAAAACCTTTCACAGTAGTCAATTATTTTCTTAATTGGCTATGTATCAAATGGAAATAACATTGTTGTACTTATCTGTATCGCATTCATTCTATTTAAGTCCTGTTGGACAAATAAATGTATAAAATGCAAAACAGTGCTGAGAATCCTATTAAAATCCAAATGTTTTTGTCTTTACATTAAGAAATTTGTTAAAATATCATAAGAAGAAATCGGAAGGTTTTCTTTCATGCCTATGCCTTTTGTCAAGGAAAAGAAAAATTTTATTGCTGAATTTTTTGTAACCAAATCATTTAGTATGATTATTCTAAAATAAAAATTGAATGGTATTGCAGCTGTACTTTTTCCTTAACATCCATCTATGGATCTCATTTTTGAGGCATAATATTGATGTAGTCTAATTTTTCTAGCTGACCAAGATGAAGCAATATTTTTCTCTCTTTTACTGTTATTTAATGTAATGAAAAATTAAAATATCTATTTATGTCTATGTATTTATTATAGTCTGAAACATATGTATCGAAAAGATTATAATGAAAATATTATTCGCAGTTAGAGAAGCAATTCTTAAAATAAATTATACATTTGAGGAAGACGAAAATATAAATGAGATCGTTTTCTGAGTTGGAGATTTATTAATGCAAAACATAGAGCGTAATAAAAATGTACTTATACACACATATACATACACACATATATGCACACACACACACACATATATATATATATATATATATATATATATATAATATATATATATTATATATATATAATATATATATATAATATATATATATATATATATATATATATATATATATATATATTCTTTTTTTTGTTAACACCAAAATTCAATGAAAATCTTATTCAATTAAAGGAAATAAGTAATGGATCGAATACATATATTAGTGCTGCTTGTAAAAATTACTAAAATTAAGAAAATTATTATAGATAAGTTAAAGAGTACTTTCATTATTAAAAATAGTGTTGATATAGCAAATATATGATTAATAACAAATTCATGGTAATCACTGTAATTATTTCTAATATCTTATTTTAAAGTATTTAGCCTTTAAGTCTAATAAGTCTGACCATCAAATGATCTTTAATCTTAGAAGAAAAAAGAAATATTTTTAATAATATGATATATGTACAGTTTAAAATTTTGTCTCAATGTGAGCCAGCAAGTAAATGCTTAACCAATATTTTATATATTTATGAAGATATTTCTTATTTTAATAGTCTTTAAATATATTGATGATAGCATTTTCTTTGAAAATAATAATAAAAAAAAATACTGCAATTTTCTGAAATTCTTAAACAGAGATCTTAAATTAAAGGCAAACTAATATTGCTATAATTGAAGCAGAAGATTTAGATACTGTTTTTAAAAGTAAAAGATAATAAAATGGCTTGTAGTATATAAGATGAAAGGTATCTCTTATTTCATTTTGATAAAGAAATTATCCTTATGTAAGAGTTCATTAAGTTTGAACATTTTAGGAGCCTAATTTACCGTCATATTTTACTGAATGTTAAATTTGTGAACAAAATACATTATATTTACATTAACTTATAATAAATTAAAAAAAAATATATCTGCAAACCGAAATTCATTTGAATTTTATTAATATGATTTTAAAAAAAGGAAAACATTAACTATAAAGTTCATGGATTTTTTTTAATTCTCTTCTTCTTTCCCCATTTTCCTTTAATCTTTTAAAGTCCTGAGAAATTGCTTTGAATTAGTAATCCTTTTCTTTGAAGCAGGGCATTCTTATACTTCCTATTTAAGCTCACTTGAAAGAATTTTATTTTGCAAGTGATATATTTGTCTGAAGATGTTTCTATTCTTGGTATCCCAAGCAATTGTTCGTGATCTTCTTTTTAATCTGTATGATTTACTTTTTAGAGTACCCTTTTTCCATTTTTTTTATATACACTTTGAATATGTTTCTCCCTATGTATGTAAAATTTTAACAATTTCTTCTTTGTGATTTGTCACTTTTTGGTTTCTTTTCGAATTCATGGATTTTTCATTTTGCGTTATGGTATTTTTCTGTTAGGATTGTTCATACTTATAAAGCATTGTTTAAATACCTAATATTTCTAAGGCCAGATTTATTATTAATAGTTATTTTACGTTATGGTTTTTATTTCTTTGTTTTCCTTGTTTCTCATGACTTGTTTTGTACTTATTCATGATTTGAACATTATCTTGCAATTTTTATTTGCTTAGTATTCTTTCAGATATGTTATCTCTTTCTAGATTGTTTTTGTTTGTTTTTTTTTGCTTTTCTGTGCAGTATTTTCTCTTAATCTTTTGTTCTGAATTTTAGCTATTGAAAAATTTAACGTCTACAATTTTTAAAAATTAATAAATATATAACAATTCATTTGAATTTAAAATTTCCCTTTTGTTTTAAATTTTGTATGTAAAACAATTTCGGTTAATTATACGAATTATTTTATATATATATATATATATAAATATATATATATATATATATGCTCCATACCAGAAAAATTTGACACAAAGAAATAAGAGCGCAATTGTTACAAAATTTAGCATGAAGGTACATGTCATACAGATATGTAAATGATTTGAAATGCAACTTGGCGTCGCTTTGCGTAATGCCACAAGAGAGCTTTGAACTTCGTTATCTTTCGATCAAAGAAAAAGGTAAGCAGAACGTATTTTCATATATTTAATCTGTTGCAGATGGATGCGTTTTAAATAGAGATACCATTATGCTGCCATCGGAGACAATTTGAGCAGCTGTCAGAGTTTGAGGGGGGAAGAATCACAGGGATGATGGAAACCGTGAGGTCCACTCAGCGAGTAGCTTACCACCTAGGCCGTTCTGACCTTACTGTTAGGAGATGTTAGAAGCAGTGGACAAGATAAAGGTCTGTTACACCGAAACCACTTTCAAGACGTCTTTGGCAGACTAGTCGTCTAGCATACCCTCAAATCATATGATACGCATGCTTAAAACAACTATCGTACTATCCACAATCCATACACAGGCAGCACGTTAAAAATTAGCCCCCGTGCAGTCCGTACTATTGCAAGGCTCCTGGCTGAAGGACATTTGCTGTCGCGGTACCCATTATATGTATATCTATTAACACCCACTTCCCGTCATCTCCGGTTATAGTGCAATCACGCTCGAAGGGATTGGACTGCGACCGAATGGAATTAGGGTACGAATCGACGAATCCACATTCACTTTGGGTAGAGATGACAATCGTGTGTGAGGCCTCCATGTTAAACGTCTCAATTCCATTGTCGATCTATTGTGGCACACCACTCCCGCAACTGGTGTGATAGTATGGTTCGCCAAAGCATACGACATTCAGTAACCCCTAATATTTATTCATGGCACCTAGGCAGCCCAGAGGACATTTTTCAGCCGCATGTGTTGCTACTCAATGCGGGGATTCTATGAACTACTTTTGAGCGTGACAATGCTCACCTAATACAGCAAGGGTTTCACAGCACAGCCTCCATTATATTTCCACCCTCGCTTGGCCTATTTTATTTCCAGATTTGAATCATAAATTAGGCAGTCTACGAGTTCGTTCGAATTAAAGACGCAATTACATCAACTGTGAAGCTAACTATATGTTACTGGACATTATATGAAATTTGAATGTCTCAATCCCGACGGTCTAAAATAATGTATATGTATGCATATGTATATATATATATATATATATATATATATATGTGTGTGTGTGTGTGTCTGTGTTAATTCTGAATCTATCTAACGGATTTAAATAACACTTTTATATTTTACTTACTATCTATAGTACTTCTATCATCTTATTTGTAGCTTGCTATCTGATTATCATTGCAAAGTGATAATTATTTTTTAGTCTTCTAATAACTTGTATACATACTTATTTACCATCACTATTTCTTACTATTCAATGGTTAATAGCTCAACATCCCTCTATCACTTGTGACATCAGAGTAAGATATATTGTTTGTCATTTAATTTCCTGTGTGAAAAAATCTCTTTTAGAAATCATCATTTTTTATTATTCTGAGACTCAAAAAAAATCGATGTCTTTCTCAGACTCGTGGCATCGGTGAGAGAAACAAATACATTTTCTAGCAATTATTTAATCTGTTTTGTTAAAAAAAACTCAATATCACTGTTTTATATGCCACTACAGAGTGAGATAATAAACAAATATATATATATATATATATATATATATATATTACAACATTTCTTGCATGCAAATATCATGCACAAATTTTCTAATAAATGCGCAAAATTTCCTACATTTATGTTGGTGTTTCACTACTTTTAATATACATTATTGTATTTTTAGTCTAATACGGTTTACAATTATTATTGTACGTTTGCGAGTTCTTATCCATGCAGTTTTCTGTGTTTTAGTTGTTAAAAATTACAATGGAAATAAAAATCATACATTTCTGTCTGTAGCAGACTCTAGGGTTTGTTTCTTGTATTTGAATTAAAAAAAATTTAAGAAGTGTTTTCCTGACAAATTGAAGCAACCTAAAGATGTTGGCAACAATGACATAACAGAGAGATAATATAGTAACTAATTTCTGTGAATAATGTGAATATAATGCCGATGATCATTTATTAATGTACATCAAACTTATTGTTTCATGATTCGGACAACGCTAGTGAATTACTCAGATATCCAGAGCTATAATTATTGTTGAATTTATTATTCTATATTTATTGTGCTGGCATTATTTCATGATTTTTTCTATATTACATATCGTGTTAATTTTGTATTTGATGTAACATGTGGGAAACTATGATACTAATTAATTATCAGATTGGACATACAAGTGATTGTTTCACAGTTACCAGAAGCAAATACCCTTCTCACACTGAGGTCACAACTGAGAACAGTGCTAAATTCTTGCTTCAACAAAGAATACAAAATGCTGATTGTTCAAATATATTTTGCTTATACACGAATGTAATGGACCAAAAAGTATTTTCCAATCAGATATCACAAATGAGAATTTTATTATTTATAGTTTATTTTTACATCTCACATTGATGTCACAAGTGAGACAGTTAAAAATTAAATAATAATAATAATTCTGGCTCTGCTTGGTAAATGAATGGGGTCGTTGCAGGTGTGATTTTGAGAATAATACTAGCATTTATCTAGAGCAGAGGGTCATCGTTTTGTATAACATGCGCCTTTTTTTTTGACAAACGAGTTCTGATGCACCATATAACCTGACTATATTTTTACAGTCTTACGTTCATGGTTAGTGGTTGTTAATTAGAAATAAGAATATAGTATGCTTCGCTTAAAGAAGGAAAATGAATAACTTAATCACACAGTTAAATTAAATAATTTTCTCCAGTTAAATGAAGTACTAATTCACAATTGTTAAGAATGATCTCTTGCATGAGAGAGTGATCACTTCGTGATGTTGATATAGCTGCCATAGAGTCTAGTTTGGTGAAAATAACTCAAAAAAGGTCAGCTTGGATCTTAGATTTGTCTGGTCTCTCTGATTGTTGGAAGGTCTCTTGACTCTGATGTATATTTAATAAACGTTTGGATATATGTATGTTTATAGACGTTATTAAATTTTTAAATTATTTAATTATTGTATGTTTGTTATATGTATTCCTTTCCATACCTTTATTATGCATTCGGTGTGAAAATATTAGGTGACAAGGGTATGAAATTTCACCTCCGGCAGAAAATGGTTTTCTTTTCACCAGTATGAAAGCAATTTCATATGATACTTCAGTCATTGCTAAGTCTTTACAACTTATTTTAGAAAACATGTTTTGTCTTCTTTTTTCTTATCGCTTATTCTTTTCACTACTCTAACACAAGTAAACCTTCATTGTGTTTCTTCTACTTAAGTCTGATGGTGTGTTTTGAAGGGACTATTACAATCATGTCTTCTGTTAGGAAAAAAAAAAGTACTTACAGAAACAGAGAAATGCGACTTTCCTAGTGAATTTGCCATAAATATTTCCTTTTTCATTGTTCCTTAAATTCAAGCCAACTTTCATTTTCTGCACTTTTTTTAATAATATTGTTTTACACTGTAAGAAACATGGGAAAGAAGTACAAAACTCTGAAAAATGTTTAAAATATTCAAATAGATCACAGTAACATATATCGTTATAATACAAAATAAAAACTAAAAAACAGAGAACACTTTGGAAAAAACTCTACTTCGAGACTCGATACCGTGATACATCACTCAGAACCGACTGAAGCGCCAGTTGTAATCCTCTAACTCGCTACGGCTTGGCCACCCCTGGTATATAGGAAGTATCAGTCGTAATGGTAAATGTTTAATGAGGTAATATCCAGCTATGTAGTGAGCTGCTAGAATTAAGTAATCAACACGCTTAAAAGTTTCTAGAAAAATTAATGTTACATAAGATTAAACAGAGATTAGCTAAGGTAGATAGGCATTTGATTGTATTTTGTTGCTCTAATTCATTTATTTGTTACTCTCCGTTATCACCTCTCTTTATATACATCTTGCCTCTGTGTTTGTACGTAAAATAATCCTCAACAGCTACAAATAACTTAAATTTGACAAAAAGGATTAAAATTATTTCAAACCCACTACTGCTGTAGCAATAAGCCACGATTCAATGACGATATTTCAGGCTGTGATACATTTGATTGGATACAAATCGTGTACTACGCCCCCCCCGCACCATATGTATGATAAAATAATTATTTTCTTTGTTAAAAATATACGCATTATGCTTATTTGCTGACTATTTTTAAAAATATATATGTATTAAAGTATTGTTTAGTTTAACTTTTAGATTTTATTTAATCATCAATGAAATAATAATACACAACACTCAATTTCATTACTAATCTTTCAAAGAAAAATACATCTACAGTACATAACTAATTGTCAACTAAGATTAACTTCCTTGTTTAAATAGGGCTCTTTTTTCCATTTACCATTTTCAATTATGCAAATTTTCATTTAGCGAACTAATTAAGTTAAGACTTTCTTAATTAAAGTTTCTCAAAAGGGTGGAAATTTTTCTCAAAATAATTTGACAATGTTAATGAAGCTCAACACAATTTTTACCCTGCCATGAAAATATTAGTACAATTTAAATACATTTCAGAATTTTTAGCAGAATATTCAAAGACAAGAGACAATAATTAACATTGCTTTTCATTAAAATTTAAATCCTTCATTTTCCAATCATCTATGAATTATGTTAGCGAAATTTCTCCCTTTGCATTTGTACTTACTTTTCTTACACCAAGGAATCGCTTGAGGTTACTACTTTTGGTTGCTTATCAAGACAAATATTACTTACCTTGGCCATTGGCTTAGAAATTTAACTGAAATGGAGTTATGCCTTTAAAATCTGTCTTTAAATATTTTTATTTAACTTTCGATCTCTCTTTTACAAAATATCTTCAGAAAATTTAATTTCATTATAAAAAGAGCACACTGATAAGTTTTTTTTTATTAAAAATGTGTATATTTTCGTGTTTTCCTCGGAGATAAAACAAAAATTTGAATATTTTGATTTATTGCAATTTCGTTTTACTCAAATATCATCAATTACTACTTTTTATTCATTTAATTATTTTATGTCATCAATTTTTAATACAATTTACTTGAATAATCTCATTATAATTATTATAATTGAAATATCTGACAACTCTGAGTATCATGTAAAAACATAGATGCTTTATTGAATAGATACTGATGAATATTAGAAAGTAATTTAATGGATAATGTTATTTGCTAATGTAATAAATTTCGCATGAAACATTTTAATGTTTAAAAACATTTATAATCATTTTTTACCTAAATACTTTTTTTGAAAAGATGCATTGGATCATATGTCACCTATGTACCCATATTTGATAGGATATGTAAGGTGAGTTGTGAATATATTAGAATGTTTGCACGCAAATTCCATGAGTACATATTCTTAAAAACACCCCTTCAAGAATATTTTAAAAAATGTTTAGTTACGTTACGTTAACTTATCTCAGTTTATTGTTGTAAGTTACGTTAATCACTGAAGATCTGGTTATAAAATTGATGGAGAATAACACACTATGTACGACACGTAAATTAGCAGATATACACGTAAATTAGCAGATATATTAAAGATATCAAAATACACCATCAATGAGTATTTTGTGCAGCTAAGGTACAAATACCGGCTTCGTATATCGGAGCCCCACGATTTATTAGAGAAATTCCTGATGGGTCTCCATTTCCATCTGCGACATACTCTATAGCCGTAAGTAGAAGATACAATTTCTGAACAAAGTAGTGAAGGCGTATGAAAAATGAATAAATGTTTAGGTGAAAGCAGAAACACTCACTAGTCACTCTCAAGGCCGGTCTTTGTCCGAAGAACGTCATACTCTGTTGTCTCGCAGGATTGGAAATGGATCTTGTACTTGAAGTTTTCACTAACCAATGAGAAGATATATTCTGAAAAGTATTGCTCTAATTAGATCAATTAAATACAGCAGTTGAACAGATCTGACTAGAACAGTGTCGTGTTTCGTGACATGGTTGGGATATCATGATTGGGTTTCCTCTACGCATATCAAACCTCGCGCCTTAAATTTTCAACCTATTTCAGCTATTTTATTTTTGCATCACAAAATCAATTTAATGAAAAAATTTAAACCATTCGGTTGAGATTAAACAAAATATCACTGTTTACTAAAATTTAAATATGATCCGTTTCAGTTTTCTTTCAGAATTGGCATGAAATTTCAGGACCGTCCTTTAATGCATATATTTAATATTTACGGAGGTTGTAAGATTTTATTATTATTAGAATTCAAGAATGTTACTTAATTTAATCAATATATTTGTAGATAATTTAAACATCCAAGGGTAGTTATCTTTTAACAAATATACGCACTTATACAAAACAAATATTAAATGAATATTTCAAAGACATTTAATTATATTTTTCATTCAAAGACATTTAATTATA
>BMAW01111696.1:307949-417043 GCA_019974015.1 Nephila pilipes
CTTACAAACGTTTATGAAAATTACCGAAATCCTATTTTCTACTTGAAACAAACTTTATTTTACTTCAAGAACTACCTATCTTAGAAAAGCATTCGAAGCACGAAATGAAATCAACAGAACTTTCAATTAAAGCAATAGTCGATGCGAAGTCCATTCGAAGCTTTCATGAGTTGAAGCGTACGCTTCATCGATTCATTACAGTTAACAATCTGGTCGTAAACTTTTAACTTCCTCGATCAAAGGGTCTTTGCGTCTCTGCCGAAGAGGAAAGCCATACGCAATCTGTTTAACGTTTATAGCTTTTAATAAAAGTCGGCTGTAATTGCCTCGGACCTCCTTTCTGAGGCCATTCTTGCTTTGAAGAAAGAAAAGATTCGTTGGACGATAAAGTTAGTATGTTTCAACAAGTTTGCTTTTTAATTTTGTCCGTGATGTTACTAATAATCTTTATTAAATCAATGTTTCAAAGTTTATTTGTAAAAAAAAACATCATTAAAAGTTAGATTTCAAGATTATTTTGCTTCTGATTTCTTAGAGTTTGTACAGTTTTTAATTCATATTTATGATTCTTTTCAGTTTGTTAATGAATGTTTTATATTCGATAATGAATGTTCTATATAGATAACGATTTTCAAAATTGCAAATGGCATGAGAAATTTTTGTATTTCTTTATTTCTTTAAAAATTTTATCTCATATGTGATTGATTGAAATGAAATTTAAATCCCTCAGGATAAATGTATAGGTATTTTCTGGCATGTTTGAATTAACATATATGATTAAAAGCTTATTCAGACGTGCCTGAAATTACTTCTTTCTCTCATTCTTTCTCTGAAAGGCTTATTATAAATTAATATTTGATAAATTTAGTAGTAAGCATACACAAATAATTTTTTAAAAGTAATATAGTATTTTCAAAAGAAATTATTTAGATTCCTAACCCACTAGAAATAAAATTATTAATAAGACATTTTACTAATATGATCTATTTTAAGAAATATTAAACAACTAAATCACTCTTCCAACTTCATTGCAAGCATTAAAATACTCACTTATCATTAAAATGAAATGGGTGACATATATTCATCACGCAATGGGCAATTCTAATAGCCCGGCATATCAAAATCATATTTTTATGAATGTTCATTGTACTAAAATAAGAGATGAGAGTCTCCCACGCTAAATAACATCAAACATTTTATGGTTGTTTGTCACCACTTTGAAGATTTTCTAAAGCATTATGTATATTCACTAAGGATATAAATCTAATCTAAGTGTTTTCATAATTCTTATATGGATTTCAAAACTTGTAAGTTATATATTTAGAGTATTACCTCTATTAATTTTTTTTATTCCTTAATGATATTTTTATCATCGTTTCAGTTTCTCTTATTAAATTTTGTTTTGTTACTCTTAATTTTTTGGTAATTAGCTTATTTAACTACAAAATAATAACTGAGTGGGATCTGCGGCTTTAAACTAATAATATATATATATATATATAGCATAGCATTTTTTATTAATAAATCACTATTTTTGCTATTTTCATTGCTACTTAATACATAACTTCCATTTAATATTTTCCTATGCTTTAAATGTACTGAGTTACAGATTTATATTTTAATACATTTCCATTCATTTAATGTTTTTGATCATTTTTATCATTATAATTTTATTTTTTTTGTTTATAATAATGATTTTTCTATCACCATGTTTTCAGTTTAAATAACTTATTAACGCTATACACACACACACACACACACACACACACATATATATATATATATATATATAAAAAGAGTACATTTCCTAAGCATAAAACATTTTCAAGATGTCTGAATCAAAAACACATTATTCTATTTCACATACTGTGAAATAGAATAATGTGTGTTTATGTGTTTATATATGTAATTACAAGTCTAACCATTTTCTTTATTAAATTACATTATAAAACGATGGTAGTAAATCAACAATCAGGAATTCAGAAATTCATACACAGTACAAAAATGTAAACATAAGAAATATATTTAGTTACACTAAAAAACCAAAAAATATTTATTTATTCAACTAAAACAATTTCATACCAATTAAAATTTTTAACTAAAAGAATTATGCTAATTAATCCAATAATTAAGACACAAAGATGAGCAAACTAAAACATAATGAAATATAAAATACTTACCATTCATATATCATCATAATTTTAAAGGGTACAACCCCTTAATCACAATCAGAAAGATTTTTTCACATAATCTGAAATATTTTAAGCATATCGTATAAAAAATAAAACAAAAATTACCAAAATAAATCAATAACTAACAGAGTAAAATTTTTTTAAAGTTATTACCACACATCTTTCTTAACAACCATGAATAAATTCACTACCCAAGTTAAGTTCTGATTGATTACGTAATGTTTTAAATTACAGTTATTAATGAAGATTTGTTTGATTTAAAAATGTCTTGGATTGAAGTATTTCACACTATCAAAAAAGTTTATTTATTATTTCGAGATATTGTAAAACAGAAATTATTACTAAAATTCATCCAGTTACAGCAACTTAATTTTTAGTCATTATTATTAAAACATCTGTACATAGTCACCATTTAGAGTGGCAAACTTCTCTGATCTCTTTTAATCGTTCGAAGGCTGCCATTGTTGATTTCAACAGTTATTTATATATACTTCTTAATTCGGTTTGCATCTACTTACGACTTCTTGAAACCTACCAATGAAGATTACTAGCTGCAATTCATAATATTATGTATCTAAGGGTAAATTAACTGATGGTATAAATTGTTCCTAACTATCCCGTTTATATGTTAGCAAAAATTAAAATTTTACGATAGATCCTTGTGTTTTATAGTGACCACGATATCCTAAATTTAATGAAGCATTGCGGTTTTCATCGAGTAATAGCTTCTAGCCTTTATGCCACCAAAAACTTGACGTGTAGCCGGAGCTGAGGCACGTTAAATCTGTTGGGGCCCATAGTCCTCCCGTTGTCCTGATGTGGAAGAGGAGAGATGGTGCCAGCTCATGTATCGTCCATGTCACTTCACTAAGCTCAAATTTACGAGGTTCGTCACCAATGTCACTCTGCAATGTCGTGGTAGAAGAACCTTGCGTTGCTTCTATTGCGACGTTAATAAAATCAACCAACAACATGGTGTATACAATGCAATATGTAGCATTATTTAGCACATCAAAAGTGCATTTGAAGGATTTATATATAACACCATATTGTGGAATATGTGATTATAGTCATACGAATTTCGATTGAAATTGAGAAAAACCGAGCGTTAATTTTACTCGAAAAAAATGTCTATTTTATTATTTTATTACGAAATATGTTATATTATAAAACTTTTCTGATATGAATTTAATACCAGTATTTTCAAACTTCAGTTCCATTAGAATTATTTCCCTCTTCATTACTTAAAAAGATGACCAATTTCAGAGCACAATACATATGAAAGTCCATTCTTTGTTCCTAAACTCGAATTAATTTAAAATAATGTTTAAGGAAAATGTAAAATATTTCACAATATTATATTTTTTTTATAATAATGATAAAAACATTTTGGAAAAAATGTTAAATATTTCATAAATAATAACAAATACTTATAACAATGCTTAAAAATATGTCGTTTTATATTTCTTTTCACGGTTTTTTGAGCTAATGAAACGTAATGTGTTTTCTGTTAGGTTTTGAGTATTAAGTTTAATAACTACATATATTATGAATAATTTATATTGTACTAAAATGTACAAGACATTTTCATTAACTTTATTTTGGATTTTTTTGCTCCTAGCCTTTTAAACGAATTAATACATAAATTTTTATCAAATAACTACTTAAAAATGTGTTTTCCAGGATATTTTATTTTCATCAATCTTAATGAAATCGGAAAATGTAATTATAATTTCCTTTTTTAAGAGAATTGAAGTAATAATAATATATATTCAGTGAATATACAAAAGACAGCTTTTAAGAACATATTATTGAAACTGGACATAAATTGTTAATAAAATCTCTATTGAAATACATAAGGTAACTTATACTATTTCAACACGAATATCTTAGCAATTTACCAGCTTGACAGATCTGCAAGTTTGCTCTACACTAAAATGTTTTGGAGTAAACTTGCAATCTTAAAACATGTTATAAACAAATGGACGCGTGCTTGAAATTGCCCATATTTCTCAGCTGCCGTAGCTTAATCGTCCGAAAAATACCTACTCTTAAATTTAAATTCCTGCATCGTTGAGTTGATGTTAAGCATACCGGAAAATGTAGTTACAACTAAAGGTGCGTTAAGTTTGAGGATAATAATAAAAGTAGAACATAACCTTAAGTTTAGCATTCGCACCTGATTGCACGATGTGTACCAGTATGCATTATGCACCTGTGTGATACTTAATACTATGTTTTGCATTTGCTATCTTGCGTTACGCATTTTTGAGCTAAAATAATATCTGAGTTGAAGGAAAGTATAATATTTTAAGGAAAACTCTAACAAAAGTTGTTGATAAAATAGAAATAACATTAAACATGAATTTGTCTTAATAATTTCTTCAGTATTTCTTATTACTTATTTTATTATTATAATTCCCTATTTTTATAACATTCAATAGCATTCTTTATTATCTTTCAATTTATAATTACATTATATGTTTTTATTCCTTACATCAGCTGCAATGTAGTTAGAATTTACAAGCATAGTATTGTAAATAGAAGTTAGTAAATAAAGTAATTAGATTTTACAAACATGAACTTTTTATTAATATTATACAAAATTTCTAAAAAAAAAAATTACTGCTCGATTAAAACTGTTTATACAAAACTATGTTAACAATCGTACAAAATAAAATTAAGCAACTAAATCACGATACTTTGAAAATATTTATATTTCTATTTCAAAAATTAGTATCTTATCATAAAACTTATTTACATTCAATAGCAATATTTTCCGATAATTTTTCATTGTAAAATTTAAAAAAATACAAAATGGGTCCCAATTATTTTTTCTTTGAAATTTTTCAAAGACCACTCGTAAATTTTTAATTTAAGTAGACTTTCACTATTTTCCTGTTATTCATAGTTTAATAATTCATGTTCAGCAAAACACTAATAACTCTGAATTTATAAGATGAATCACGCATAATCATGTGTACTGAACTTCACTCTTCAGACAGAAAAATAAAGGTAACAAGATGTAAAATAATTTATTAATAAGAACTATGAAAAGGTGGAATATATAATAGAAAAGTAGGCTGAAGGAAAAAAAGGGTTAATAAAATAACGGTTTCCCCTAACATATTTATGCAATTTTCACTATGTGAATTCAGCCTGGAATTGAGAAAAGCATAAATAATTGAAGCAGCTGGTCCAACTCTTCTAGCATTAGAATTTTTTAAATCCTTAATGCCTTTAAAAATGGAATGCTAAATGCGTTTTTTCTCGCAAGAGCATCCCAAATATGCTCAATAGGGTAAAGAATTGTCTGTTTTATGCATTTGGAAAATATCCTCATTTTACCAAAATTTGTCATCCAGACGAGATTTTTGTAGTGTGTACACTCATAAAATGAAATCATGTTCGACTGGACTGCTTCCAAGGTGAACATAAAAATCTGGGATTTCATCCCTATACTTCTCTGCAGTCACATCATTCCTCTTCAAAAATGGATGTATGTGTACATATTGTTTGCACATAACATCAAATCTCCTCTGCCACACTAATCTCTTTCTTGGATATTGCAGGCTTGGTTCCGTACAATTGATGGTGCATTGGTGATAGAACTTTTAGGTTCATTTTGTCTTCATGAATTAATAGAACAAGTTTATCTTGGTTTCTGCACCATTAAGCAAGATCTTTTGTCAATTAACATGGTTTTTATAATAGTGGAAGCCAAGCTTATTAGGAACAGTTCCATTATCTGAATGAAAAGAAATCATTCGGGGCACTATCATAATTTATATTATAAATAGAGTATTAAAAAAGAAAAAAAAGCTACTTATAATCAGATTATGATGATTTTGCAAGCAGCACATTATGTTGTATGTATGTTGGGATAAAATAAAAGTAATACAACAAGTAAGACCAAAGTTTAAAGTTATAGGTATTATTGTCAAAAACTTTATAAAGTTTTATTCAGTTACCCAGTTGTAAAATAAAAATACATAATTTAAAACATTTTATCCTAAGTAATTATTTAAAAAAGTCAATATTTTATTAGTTTGTAAGTAAATTTGTATATTTTACTAAGTCCTCTATATAAGGATTAATTTTTAAGGTTCTTTACGTAATTTGGTGTGTAAGTGTATATCAGTTAATCTTGAATGATCGTTTAAATTTATTAAGTCCATTTTCTAAAACAGTATTTCACAAACAAATGTTAATCCGTAATTACAATAATATCTGACATCCAAATTATGTAAACTTGGAAAATTTCATGACAACACAGATTTCCAAAACTCAGTATAATTTGTTTCACATGCAGTTGTAATAAATTCGTTATATATGCTTTATGAGTGTAGCAATGTTTTCGGCGGTCAAGAATTTTAATTTTGCAGTTCCATTGGGTAACGATTAACGAATTGCAAAGAAGTTGAAAAAAAGATTTTGCGAAAAGATAACTATATAATATCTCCTTGAAAATCATCAAACTTATAACTGAATAAATCTTGCAAAATGGATATTTAGTTGTTAAATATTTTATAGTGTGGAGCTTTATTGATTTTGGCAGGTAGTTCTTACATTCATATTGAAATTTGTCAATCCTTTTTCTTCAAATTTGCAGCGAAAAAGCAAAATGCTGCTCACAAAAGAAGATATATAACTAACTAAGGTGGGAGAAACACATTTCCCTTGTAAACGCACCAATAGAATTTTCTCGTCAGCTGTCTTCAGGCACGATTATAACAGTTTCAAGGCTAACCGTTTAAAGATGTTTGGGATATATTGTTCCAAACACTCACAGGCAATTCATTTGTGTTCTTCTCACCACATCTTACTATTATCACCGATTAGACTGAAGAAGAGAACGTGCGATGTGAACATCGTCACAGTGTGCTTGTGTGATGTTTTCCAACGAGTTAAGGAATTCCTTGCATTCTGATTCACATCGGATATTCATATGGAGAACGCCAGGTACCCGCTGCTATCAATACAGCATCATTGAACGATACTGTTAGGGTGATGCAAGATTGCACGTTTTGTTTGGAATTATTCTGGATCTTGAACAGATCTACTTGTTCAGCTGTGAAAATCTTTGGGCCAAATTTATCGGTACATCATTATGGTGCAACATATACGTTTGTTTACGGGTGCCATGAAAGCAGAACTTGTGTTTATCGATGTCAACTCTCGTCCTCACCTCGCAAACATTGTAAACGAATGTTTTCAATCTGAGGATATCACACTTACGGAATGACCAGCATTTTCACCTGACCGGAATCTGGTAGAGCATGCGTGTGGCATGCTTTGCCAAAGAGTTGCAGCAAGTCATCCAACTTCTACATGTGTACCGAAACTTACGGAAAGCACTGCTTGCTGAATGGTATAATCTTCCTTAACCTCAGCTAAATAACATGATATTTAGCATGTCTAGTGGATGTATGGATTATATTTCATAGTCTTGGAGACATACAAATTTTTAATCATCATACCAAACATGTAATGACAATCTTCGTAAAGGAGAAATGTTTTGTAATTGATTCAGAGCACAAAACCCGAAATTCTTATGAATGATATCATACATACACCTTCTATGAATGGTACATGAACATTGCCTTGGTGGGGGAGAGAGAGAGAGGTATAACGATTTAGACAAGCTTTATGTTGAACTGTCGCACACCTTTGCATGTAATTTAAAAAGGACCCGTTGACTTCAATGATTTATAGTGATGATATCCTAGAGACTTAGCGTAGTGCTGAGTATCTGTTATTTTAGGACAACGTTCGTCCAAATAGGGATTAGCTGGTTGACGATTACTTGGAAAGTATGGATATTTACCGAATGGATTAAGCAGCCATATCTGCTGACATTAACTTTATAGAATATGTCTGGGATACTCATGGAAGAGCAATTTCATCCTACCATTATCCAGGTGTACAATCAACTACCGCAGCTCCTCAACTGTCTCTACCCAATACCTCATCATGCTGAGCGAATCGTCTGGCTCTAAGAGGGAACCCTGCCCTATATTAGAAACAATATCATTTCGATATTGCGATTTAGACATTCCTGCACTATGAACTTTAAAAATAATCATGCATACATGAACTGACTTATGGATAAATAATCTGTTGTAAATACATATTCATACCAAATTTCACTATAATTTGACCTTTAATTTTTGAGGAATTCTATATGATGTGTATGATTGTATTTTGCTGCAGGCGTAATTGAATTTTATGAGCTTTCTATAACGTTCTTTTAAATAGGCGCTCTAATTTTTATTACTAAGTTATTTTAAGTCAAGATATGTATTTTGCTGACATGAGAAAACAATTAGTTTGAATACCGTGCAATATGATATTTCTTTCGATATAATGTATTTCTCATAACAGACTTATAATTTAAATTAAATTTTCCCTAATATTATTTGATACTCTTTCCAGAAATTGTTTTTTTAAATTTATGAGTTATTCATGTTATAAGACTAAAACTTTACAACTTTACTTGTGTATGGATTTAGAAATGAGGATGAAATGATATCAGATTATATCTTTATAATTGATTTAATTACTATTATTTTTGCTTGCGATTGTACACACACACATAAATATTTTTTTCTTTACTTTTCAATGAAATAGTTAGGATAATATAAACTAAGAGAAGGATAGCATAAAGTAAGTTAAAATTGAATAGACTTTTATTTTATCTAAAGAGAAAATCACGATACTCGATGTAAATTGTGTAAAAGTTGATCAGTATTTCAGGTTATTTCAAATCTTAACTATATACTTCGTTTAGTATAGAAAAAGGAAAAATAAATAGATTTTTTAATTTAAGAAATCGATATTCGTATTTGTGAATTTTTGATGAAACTTTTTTATAGGAGAAGGAATTTAAGTAATTGTTTCCAAATTGAATTCGCATTATTTATTTCCTTAAATGTAAAATAACGAACTCATACATTTTAATATTAAGTACTGCATTTTGTAAAAAAAAATATATTTTAGAACCTCTAAGCTTAGTTTGAATTTTATTAGTAAAAAGGAAGAAATAAACATTATGCAATCGATTGTTAAGTTATAAAATCTGCAAATATTTCACTATTATTATGCATATACGAGAATTAAAAAATAAACTGAGGTAATAATACAAACAAAACTACATACTGTAATTTTTAGACCATATTTTCCGACTAATATGTCAATATGTGGTAAAATAATGAAAAGATGAAATTTTTATATTTTAATAATTTTGGAATATGGTCACTCTTAATTAACTTATATTCGTACTGTAAATTACAAAATGCTATCAAAGTATCATCTGGTATGTAATATTTATTTTTGCTTAGTGAAGTAAAAAAATATACAAAATATACCTATTGGAATATCAAGAAATTCAATAAACACTTTATTTATTCATATAATTTCAATGTAATTTTGTTTAAAGGTTATGTGCTTAAGAAAACGAATCTAATTTGTAACTAGATTTTAATATGTAGGGGTAACTAAATAATAATACAATTAATAACATATTTAAATAGTATATATTTTTTAAACCTTAGATTTTGTGCTTTCTCCTACATAAGAATAAATGGTTATTTATGTGTATTTTAATTTATTTTATGTATATTATTACATTATTTTATTTCTTTTATGATTTTATTGTTTACGCTGTTAGAATATCTTAAACACTTCCACTTTTTCTAAGTAAACTGTAGGTACATTTTTCCTTTTTGCCCTTAAAAGTTACATATTTAAATTATATCTTATAACTATTTAAGAAATTAAATTTCTGTAATGAAAATATATTATTTTGAAGAAAAGAAAAATGAAACTTTGCTTTATATTGTTTTTTTTTTGTGGAGGAAGGTTCTTCAAAGACAAATTTTCAAAGGAAAAGATTATGTATAAAAGTAAAGTGTCATTCTAGTATAATGTTTCATTTTTATTTCTTTGTTATTTATTTCTTAAGAATATTTTTAAGAATATTTTAAGAATATTATTTAAGTATCTTCACCCTTTAAAAAAATATAACGTTACATAATTAGAATATTGTTTTGTGTAAGATCCCAATTACTAACTCTTATATAAAAAGATTTGTTTGCAGAATAACTTGGAATAAAAACACATAGTGTTTAGAAATCCGTATTAATGAACGAAAGTGTTAATTCTCCTTAATTTAAATATTGTTTTATAATATTTTGGATAATTTGTTTCTTAGGTAAGTATAAATTAAATGTTATTCTAGTAAATTTTACTCAGTATTTCATACGCATGTACATGCAATCATTAAGCTAATTCTGAGGTTATAAAGTTCATTTCGTGATACAATAACTTCTTGAAGAGGACGTATTTTCGTTGCTTAGGGAGGATAAGATATAAATTTAATAAGACTTAGACTGACATACAGCATGCAATCACAAATATAAAAATAAAACAACTGCGAAATAGAACCTTTAGTTCAACAATAGTATATCAATAATATGAACATAGCCATTGACTGGAAACATAGTGGTAATATTTGTTCCTATAATTGCTTGGTAACCTGAAACATCATCTACCTCAGGCTACGCCAAATACATTTGAAGAACAACAGAAAAAAAGACGGGAAGTCGTAACATAGGAGCAATAATGGCTATCAAGAGTGGAATGAAAAAAAGAAGAAAACTTGTTCGCCAAAGAACAGTTTTCTCTACGATATTCCCACTTCTTACGACGATGGATTTGGATACTTAAGAACATGATAGCAAAAGTTTGGTTTTGGATAAAGCTGCACATCTAGTGTTGTAGGATCATTTTTCAAGATGTCAAAAAATGATTCAAAAGTAGTAATTAATTACTCTCTGATTTCACCAACAAAAAATACTCAAATAGTTTCTTCTTTAGTAATTGTATACTTCATGTTTCTTGCTGCTCTTTTTAAATTAAGCTCAAGCATGTATGTAATTAGAACTGACACCCAAGAAAATTATTAAATCTAATACTTTCCAAAATATTATGTTTAGCTTTTAAATTTCATACGTTAGAGTTGATGTTAATTTTTACACATCATATTTGTAAAGCAATTTTGATTTACACTTATGTTACTTTCCAAACCTTTTCAAACTGATTGTATTTTATTATTTCGAATATGTAAAAATTAAGTGTTACTTAATATTGTGTTTATAGAACAGTTCAATACATTTTTACTAAAAAAATATCTGAAATGTTCAAAATCAGGTTCGAGATACTCAGTAATTCCACATTTTTCTCGGAATTACACCTGTCATATTATGAACGACAATACTACTTATTGGTGTACAAAAACTGATAAATCTAAAAAATTTAATTTTTAAGATACATTACAAAATTATTCTAATTCTGTTAAGTTCACATATAAGCTTTTTGGTTCAGAAATTATTTTTTTATCATCGTATATATTTCTAAACATTGATACATTAGAAATTAATTGGAATAAACAAGGGTTAAGATATGTTTTTCACATATTTTGCAGAATTTCACAATAATCAAGCTGAAATTACATTAGAAATTTTAAGAGATAATATCCTAAAGTTAAATAAACCATTATAATATTTAAGTTATTTTAAGCTAAAGTAAAACAATACAAAATAGCATTAGTATACGTGTCATGTTTTTTTAAAAATAGTTGCATTGCTTTCTGCAGAAAAGAATTAACAAATATTTGTCAAAATTTCTGTAAACATGTTATGAATGAATCTTTTTTTCATACGCATTAGTAAAAGAAATTTTTAATTAATTATGATGAAATGTTTGTTAAGAAATCATCTTTTCTTTAAAAAGATTAATTGATTTTTTTTTTTTACTTTCGATTCTTTATTATTTCAATTTCTTTTAACAATTTACTCATTTAATGATCTAAAGTCAATATATTATTTCTTTTACATAAGATGTCGCCGCAGCAGCTTAGTGGTCATGGTGGCGGTCTTGCGGCCGAAGGATTTCATTGATTCACAGGATTGAGCCTTGATGCCACTAAGGACCCGACGGTAACTTGGACTGATGAACGTTAATTCTATTTGTACCAATGTCCTCACGGAGGCATGATATGGAAGTCTTTCTCGGTGTCTTTCTCGTCACTTGAATAAGACTCAAATTCATAAGATTCATTGCCAATAGTCCTCATGTCCTTTGTACTGTGATGTTAATAAAACAAAAACAAATATTTTTATAGGATAATGAAACAAATAAATAACGTGTGGAAATGATTACTGGAGTAAAGCTACAACTCCCTACTAAATTTCATTCATTTAGATTAGATTAACCCTCAACAGTTAGGCGTAATGTTGCTTGATTTTAGTTAATGAAAAAATGCATATAAACTTGCGTACTTTATACACAATATATATATTATTTTACAAGTGATTTTAATACAATTCATAAGAAAATTTAAATATTTAAAGCGTATGTATCTAGGAAGTTTAATTAATGTTATTTTGTCTCAAATACCATTTATTAAGAATATTTTGGAAAAAAGAATAGAAACTTTTCGTTTTCGAAAAAAGATCATATTTCATGATTGAAATGGATAGAAGAGTTCCATTAACTATTTTAATAATGAAATGATTAAAAATAAACGCAATAATAATTAGAGTGACCAAAGCAATTTTTAATATACTTACTATGCTTTTTTTCACCTAAGAATAAAATTCGTTCATTTTCTTTTCCCTCTTTTTTGTCACTCTCTCATTTTATTACTCGCAACTTAAATAAGATTAAATAAGATTGTTAAAATCTCCAATTTGATAGCTAAGCCTTATTTCATGCAATAATTTTTAATACTTTATTTGTGAATGGAATATTCATATTGAACATGTAATTATTAATTTTATGAGTTCTTAAACGTTTTCAGATAAATAGAAATAATTTGTTGTTAGCATTATGCGCTGGTATAAAGATTTTACCGTAATGACGGTTGATTGTTCCTATTTTAGATACCGAAAAGAGTATACAAAAAAAATCAATGACTAACATCAGATGTACAATATTCTTCTAAACCACAATTATAGATTAAAACATTATTTACTACTATTATACGTCATTATTAGGATTCCTTTCTCTCACTTAATCTATGTGTATTATTAAATAGAAATTGAACTCTAGAATTAAATGTAATTATTGTTAAGAGTTTGGTTCTCCTCTATTTAATTACAAGACATTCAAGTAAATAATAGGTAATTTAAATGTAATGTCATTGTATTCGGGCACAATTTTCTTAATTTTATTTTCAAAATATGCATTTGACGACAGTTTAATGAGTATTATTAAATTTAAGATTGAATAATAGCTGCAATTATATTTCCTATTCTCTAAATATTTTTCATCTACTATTGCTTATAATGAATTCAATTCAAGCGGCAGTATGTTCAATGTACAATAAAAAGGTCCCAAGCTTTATAATTATGATTCAAGGGATAAAAAAGAAACACCAATGCAAATATCGATTCTTCTAATGAATCTTAATTTCGCAGACCACCTTTCACGTCAAAGTCCAAAGTAATCAAAATGGAGCCTTTCAGCGAATAAAAATTGTTTCTCTAAATTATAGGGTGTGTCTTCACCCCGTATTAGAATCATTACTTAATTAGGGCTCCCCGAGAGGGAACACAGACTCTCCCTCGAAAGTCTGCCATTATGTACAGAATTCTAAAAGTAGGTCATACAGGTACAGGTAGCTACTTCCCCTTTCATTTAGTGAAGATGAACAGAGGAGTCTATCAGCAAAAGAATAAAAGAAAGAAAAAAAAAAAGGACACAGCCGTGGAATCTATGTATATTGACATCGTGTCTCTCAAAAAATTGATTTGCGGTCGTAGTAATTACTGTGCGGTATGTCCCAGGCAGACATTCGTCATGTCGTAGTGTAATAGAGGGGGAAGTTTGCGACGGGTTGGTTTGTATAGATGAGGTTTTGAATGAATAATGGAGCCACTCGGATATGGAAGAATTACTGGTTTTAGGGGGAGGGGGCACCCGTTTTGATCTATTGTATGGTAGTCTGCTGTGTGTTATTCTCATGAAGTGAATGTTTCCCGATGATATGGGTAGCATAAACGATGAGTAAGTGAAAATAAAATGAAATAGATTTTTTTTTCTCAGATGAATAATTTTGTTTTAAGGATATAATTGAATATTCGAGTGAAGGATGTTTCGTTGTTTGGAATTTAATTGCCGTGTTTCAGTTGAAGATTAATATCCTGCCATCTGAATAAATAATGTTTTATTGGTAAAAATTGAAAAAGAAAACTATGCAATTTTATGATGAAAGTTATATTCTCCATCTTATTGATTAGGCCCTTACTTTGAAATGAATGAATAATGTCTGTTAACTGTCATTTAAAAATAATACCTCTCCCTTTTCTTTAACAAACTTTAATGAAATTCCAAATTTCATGAATTGATCAGATTAACAAAAATATATTAGTTAAATGCTTTCTGTTTTGCAAGAGATTTAATATTTTGGGAAATTAATTTTGTGTTACCTTAACCCATATTATTCAAAAATTCAAATATAATGATTAAAATTCATCATCAATTATCGGAGGGATAATTAGGGTCTTCTTATTATTTTAATCATATTAGTATTTTTTTTTTACTTTTTACTTACAAATGAATTAAAAAATGCAAAGTCAAAAAAAATTGCTTCCTAAATAAATGATATTAGTGCTAGCTTAAAATAGGTAGAGCTTTAAAAAAGTATATTTTTGAAAGCATATAATAACGCTTATATTTCTGGGAAATGTAGGTGTGATTTCATTCCTTTCAATGGTATTTGATTATATTACATTTAGGACAATGAAAAAAAGTATTGAGAAAGAGGTAACCAGTTATAAATGTCTGCGAAATCATTTTTCTTTGCATAGTTTTTTTTTTTTTAACTTTTGACTTTCCATGTCTATATTTTATCTAATACTAGGACATTTCAATTTAATTTGTATACTTAGAAAAAAAAAAATGTGCTACAATATATTCAGCTAGAGAATTCAGTTTACCATATTTTATTAATATTATTATTTTACTTTGATATATTTTGAGATTAGGAACGCCGAAATAAAAGACAAGATGCTTTATTTTTACTTTCGAAAATCAAATTTGAACAATAAAATGAAACGAAGAAATTAATTCTAAGCGAGAAATTATAACATATGAAAGAATCGATGACGAATTTTAAATGTTATTTTTTTCATAATTACTATAGCTCCATTGAAACAAAAGATATATTGATATAATTACTTTAAAAGTACAATAAAATATATGCAATACTATTTGATTGATTGAGAGACTCATCTTCTATCTAAGAACTATCTAAGATGGACACATTAATGTGTGTTCTACAGCAGTTTAACAAATATAATTTATTCTAATTAATGAAGAAAAACCCAATGAAACATAAATATGTTGAATAAAAATTGAAGTGTTATTTTGCAGAAGAGAATAAAATTTGATTACTTTTAATTTTATTGATTGTAAAAGTTATAACTTGTCACAGTTATTTTTTTTTGTATGTTAAAGTACAACTTCCTATAAATACTTAATTTTCAAGGTTATAATTCTGAGAGAGTTACAAATCCTAAAGTAGACTCAATTCATCAAAATAAAATTTACAGAATTGAAATATCTCTATTTAAATTTCTGTTTTGGTGTTTTGCACAAGTGCCATTTTGCTGCTATTTTTATGCATTTTTTGAGCTGAAATATTAAAACAATTTTTAATTTATGCAAATTTTACGTTGTATTTAAAGTTTTTAACGATATCGTATATTATAATGCATTTAAAAAGTTATTTTTTTCAATTATTTAAGAAAATCCTCTTCGAAGGTAGGCGGATACCTTAACCCGTTAACGCCCAACTTAATTTAAAATTGAAATTTTGTTAAAAACTTTTAAAATTATGTTCTAAACACTTAAATTAAATATAATATGCAAATAAACTCCACACCATTAATTTAGAATCCGAGATAATTACTGTCCTATAAATAGGACGCTGGGCGGATATGGAAGTTTTTGGACACTCAGTACTTCTCCGTTGTTTTTAATTACTTGATTACATTTCTGTTCCCAAACAATTGAGCTTTAATATTTAATGCAAAATAAAATGAAACACAAATAAATTTGACATTTTTTATTAAATTTAAACATATTCACACTATGTATGGAAATTTGAAAAACATTTTGTACATAGAGTTACATTACATTTCATGCAAAATGTAAGAGGTTTTCTTTACCAATTATATGGCCAACTCCATCACGTCTAACAGTGTGTATTTCCTTCATTCGAGATGAAATTGTATAACTTTGTATACCGATTTGTTTTTGTACTGTGTTGCTTTTTTTAGATAGGCTATTGCAATATGTCTCCTTATTTCTTTGATATTCTTTTTCTCTGCATTTACCATGTTGTAAATAAAGCAGGTATTTGCAACAGCCATGTCTACAATTCAGTTAATAATTGGCCAATACCATTTTTTTCCACGGATTCTTATGGTATGTTTCTCTACAAGCCAATCATGAGATTCTATACCACCCATGTTTTTGTTATAATTGTTTACGAGACATGGCTGTTCAATTTTATTTTTTTCAGCTTTTCGCTTTTTCACGCCTTCAAACAGATGTTAGGCAGAAACAGGCTCAATTATGTCAAAATTAGTCACAAGTGTAATGCATTTGTTATCATTCTATTTTACAGCAGTAATTTTATTTTTCACATCAAAGTAGAAATCATGTGAGCCATGGCTGGTCTTTTTGAAAGTAGAATCAATTTCAAGCTGACAATGATGTATTCTGCCACTTCTTATTGTTCCTGTTGCTCGAAATCCACTCTTTCTTAGGTCAACTTACAAATTATAGGACAAATTACGTCTCTTACAGATGGGTCAAGAGTTTCAGAGTCATCAAAACCTTCTTCATCTGTAAATTCATCTACTTCAGGTGGCAAAACAATAATTTCAGACTCTAATTCCTCCGAAAATAGATATTCTTCAACTTCCTCGGCAGTTTTAAAAACTTTTTTCCGCGACATATTGAGCACCTATGAAATAAACTAAATATCAGAAAATTTAACGAATCCGCCCAGCGTCCTATTTTTAGGACAGTAGTTTAAATTTGTAATTAAAACTAATAAAAGTAAAAATAATTCTAAAAGGTTATAAGATATCTTTTAATAGAATATCTGAAATATAAATTCTGAAAAAATATTTAAAATTACCTTTAAAATCTTTTCGTACGATTACAATGAAATTCGGCAAGAAAAATCATGAAAATGGCGAAGTTTAGGTGTCTGCAGCTTGCTGAAAAAGGCTTCCATCCGGTTCAAATCGGTTTAAGTAAGTCGGGTAAAACCAGTACTCTTCAAGGGGTAGAAAAAGAATCGGCAAAACGTTGAATAGCTTTATTTATAATGGTGAAAATGAACTGTCCTATAAATATGACGCTGGGCGGAAACGGGTTAAAGAGATATTCAAAATCTTCAGAAGAATTAGATATATGTATGATATTATAAAGTATTTAGTCATTCTATATAACTGAAATATGGAGGACGTACTTAACCTTTATCTGTTAAGTATTTCGTATGTTATGTCAGTTGATAACGTCTATTAATGCATATTTAATCTTGATTTTCACCACCATAAAATATGTGTTAAAATTTTGCAAAGCTGTAAATATAAGGACCGTTATGGGAATGTTTACAATATTCTCAGCCTATTAAACCTCGAATTTCATGATAGTCAGTTTTTGAAAATAATCCGAACATAATAATCCTTATTTAATTATTCAATATCCATCTCATATTATACTCTTATGTCATACAGCGTATCTAGTATACGTGTATTTAAGCATTTAAGAAACTTTTTGGGGGAAAATTTAAGAACTTGTAATAATGGTATATTTGAATAAGTATCAACTCATAATCACCTGGACACATTTTTATTCAAGTAGAACGCAATTATGTACCTACATATACCAATTCTTATTTGCACAACTTTTTTATATTCTTTCATTTCTTGGAAATCTTATTATAAATACAAGAAAAATACTACTTACAAATCACTTGACAATGACCAATCTACTATTTATCGGCGTAATTTGAATAAAATTTCTAATTTACGACATTATTTGCTCTTGAATACAAAAGACATTTTTACTTAAAATTTATTCTTTTTCACGTAATACACGTATTAAATATCACAATTTTTGAGATATGAACATTATGATCCACTTAACCTTTAATAGAATGGTTAAATTTAATATATATATATATATAATACACAGAATTTCATTATTTATAATTCTCAAAATTCATTCCATTATTTCATTGGAAATTGGCTTTCAATTAAATTTAAAGCAGGTTTTTCTCCGTTAAAAATAAATTTAAAATAATGTAATATCATAACAATAAGCGGAATAATTCTGTTTTTGAGTAAATGCGTCTTTCATTTTCAACAAATAAATTTACTCAGAAATAAAAATGTTTAAAAGAATAAAAAAATTTAAGACGAAAGGATATTTTCATGATTTTTTTATCGAATAACTGCATGATTAAGCTAAAAACTTAGATTTTTTTCTTTTTCAATTTTTATTACATATTACGCAAAAATATTCAAATTATATCAAATATTATTTACTACATCCATTGGAGTTACCTTATTTAACAAATAAAAATCATGACCATAAAATAAACAATTTATTATTAAGCTCCAAATGAAAACAGTGGGGAAAGTATTCGCTTGAATATATGTCTCGAAATTATAAGCTCTGAACCAGCTGTTTAAATTTCACGCTTCAAGTACTAATGATGACTAAAAAAGAGTTGGCGAATAATACATGATGAAACATCATATGATATTCGCTATCATGCGCACTGAAAACGGATAAAAAATCATCATTTATTCAGAAGTTAACAAGGCATTAAAGTTAATGATAATAATCCATATACTTTTTCATCAAAGTCTCAGCTCGTTTGAAAAATAATAAAGTATATTTTTTTCTTTCTAATCCTTCTAGTCAATACATCAAGTTGTCTATTTGTTTACCGTGAAAAATTGCCTACTTTATGCTGCAGTTATTGTAGAGTAGTTAATTAAGATTCATCTTAACGTTATTTTTTTTCTATTTCCTCATTAGTAAATATGAATGAAACTTTTAGGGCCTATGATAACTTACAAATGCATGAATGTTCCTTTTCATCTTTTCTTCTCATTAGAATATTTTTAAAACAAGAAACATATACCCATATGTTAATCTGTGGTGTTGGGCTTTTTGCAATTCTCTCTTTACTATCTTGATGGACTTTTATCAATTTGAGTTGCATAAAATTACAATTTCTTCCTAGCTGAAATGAAACTTGATTAGGTAAATTAGATAACGTTATAAGTGAAGCAAAGTGATTTATATATAATGGCTTACAATGCTAATAGATTTAATGAAAGAAAATTTAGATTAAGTACAATGAATTACTGTCAAAGAAGTGTTATTCTGACTAAAATTCTTCTATTATTATGGTGGATTGAAGACAGCTCTACAAAAAAATAAGTTACTTTTGAAGAAAGTTGTTGATTTATGAACGAGTTAAGTAGTAACATAAGATTTCATTTTCGAGTCATAAATTAGGATTTAGTGTTAGTTTGGATTCTAGAAAAACTGACATTAGATATTTTACGGTAATAATTCTTAAGTAATTCTGTTGTGTTCTCGTGTATCTTCAACTAGAGTTTCTTAGTTTTTGACTAACATATTAGATTGAGGTATTGAACAAGAGTTAAGTAATAAAGGATAGATGTCAAAAATTCTTTCTCTCTCTATTTTTATTATAAGAAATTGACATATATTTAGATTTAGATATCAACTAGAATGATCTCTAATGTATCTTTAATTTGAAAAGGAAAGAAAAGGAAGTGAACACAAAATATAATATGTCCATAACAAAATCTTCGAATTTATTTAATTGAATCTTAAGGAAATATTTTTCAAAAGCTAGTAATTAAATGTTTAGATTAGAGAGAACCGGAAGCACAGAATGTTATGAATCATTATGTATCCTATAAAGCTGTATTTGTAAATATGCTTTGCTTCTGATCTTACTTTATTTTATGTGTAGTTAGGATGAAATGTTACATTGTAAAATAAATTTCACAAAATTCAAGCTTGGCAAGTATATAAGTTTGCATTGAATATTTCATAACTAATCATATTTTAAAGGAAATTTTTTTTATGAATCTTTAAGGGGCTTAATGAAATAGTAAAAAAAAGGCTTAAAAAAGGGAAAAGAAATTCATAAAATACATTCTCCTACAATTATATGACATTCAACGAAGGCCCATGAATTACTTAAAAAAAGTTTAATTTAACTTTTGAATTGGAATAAAATACTTATTTTACTCTAAAATTAAAAAGAAAATTCAGTGCAAGAAAGCGAATATTAAGAATGAATTAGAAAAAAATCAATATTACGAGAATAATTTAAAAGGAGAACATTTTCTTTAAATTGGAGCATAAAATATAGAAACAAGGAAACAATTTACCATTCAATTGTAATTACATGCATTTTTGAGGTATACGTAAACTACACAATTTTTCCAATCATTAATATTTAGTACTACTGTGACTATTCAGAATTGAAACTCATTCGATGCGAATATGTGTCGGTAATATTATGAAAATTATTTTTGCCTTATTATGTTTGCTCTATTATATGCACACCTTTTTATAATTATTTTCGTAATGTTGTCAGGATTATTTGTTTCTTCCTTATAGGTTCCTCAAAATTTGTAATTTAATATTTTACATGATATATAAATTTTAAGGATAATATACTAATACCAATTAAGTTAATTTTTTTTACAAAATTTAAATTACGCAAAACGTAAATATAAAAGGAAAAGGGAATAGGAAATTTTAAGAATATATATATATATATAAGGAATAAATTCTTCAATTTTGTTCAGTTAATACAATCATCCAAATACTTTGAAGTAGTTGAAGTTAGAATTACAATTTAATTAATACTCACTCTTAAGGGCAATTTGATTTTTAAGCATTAGAAATTTTATTAGCTGGCCCTCGAAATCTAAAATTCCACTCATTCCTATCAAACGGCATTTTCATATAATTGGAGTAGATATGTAAAGACAAAAATTGGTACTTTAAATGATATAAATACATAATTTTTAGTATAATATAACATTTTTCTAATGTTGTGTGAGAATTTCAGAATTTTAAGCGAATACATTTATATTTTAATTTTAACACCTTCGTAATAATCACATTTAAGTATTAATAGCTAATTAGGTGATTGCTTGATTTTTGCACCATGCAAAAAATACTCATTAACACAAGGCCATTAACAGAGGGGGAAATAACGGAAAATATAATTAAAATATAGTATATATTTTATTTCACTCGTAGTGTTTCGATTAATATGCAACAAAAATGAATTTATCAATATTTTTAAAAAAATTAGAAATCTGAATTTGAGGAATTACGTAGAGCTCCCATCCACTCTCCAGTTTGATTTCGTGTACGTAATGATAATCCTACGGAATTTCAACTTCATTTCTCACATCTTTACTATTCAATCTACTGGAATGCAAAGAAAGGAATCTGAAAGGAAAAAATAATTATTATTTAGGCGGAATTACTTTTTTCCTTCGATTTTTACTAATATGAATTTTTTTTTAAAAAACCAGGAAACTCGCAAATAAACCATTACAAGAGGGGATAAATTATTCCTAAGAATCAGATGAAAAAATTAATTCAGCAGAAGCATTCATTATATTTTGCTCTATTAGATTACTTTTAATGCATTCAAATACATCAAACAGTAAAGATATGAGAATTAATGTCGAAATTGGATATAATTAGCATTACGTCCATGAAATCAAAATGACAGGTAGACGGGAACCTTGAGTTTATTGAAGAAAAGAAATTTATCAAAGTTAATTACATTGAAAATTACTATGAAAATGCATGAGCTCACAAACAATACTATTCATTTTATTTACAAAATACTTTTTGGTCACTATTCAACAAAGATTTAAAAATTTTATTTGTTTAATTGTATTATGACTATTGGAAATGAAATTGATTCATTTTATACATTTTTGATTTTCTGAATTTAATTTTTTATTAGAAAAGAGCTGGCAACATTTTAACGAATAAATATTATTTCATGATATTTCTTAACAAATTAGTCCGAAGTCAATGCCTTAAAAATTCATTGAAGAGTGGCTGGATTTTGCTTTCTATAGTGAATATATTGTTTTTTCTTTTTATCTCTTACTGATAACTAAGAGATTCATTACTCTTGAAATCATTATTTTCAAAAATGAAAAAAAAAGGGCCGAATGCAAAATATTATAAGAAGAATCGACCTGATGTTATAAGAGGTATCGAACATTTTTTTTTGAAAAACGCACACAGGATATGTGAATGAGGAGGAAACACAGTACATGAATTAAAATAAGATATTTTGAATTATGCTCTCCCCTCTTTTGAATTATTTTGTAATTTCTTTATTTTTGTTTCTTAGCTCTCTCATCATTTATAAAAATAATAAAAATTACTATCACCTACTACTTAAAGAATATTTTCAATGCATTTCTAATCTACTGATTCGAGATGAAATGTGTTAATAGGATCGAAACATAAGTATTGTGTATCGTATCGCAAGAGATTTTCATATCGTTTGGTTTTTTGCTTAAGTTTTTATTTTAGTGTGCGTGTGTGGCAGCATTGTTACTTTTTTCTTAGATGAGTCAATTTTTAAAAATGTTGTTCTATTGTTGATAAAAAACTTAAAAAAAAAAAGTCGTTATTTTTATTAGAGTTTTTTTTTATTCATCTGGATATCTTATTTAGATCATTTGAATAATTATATGTGATTATTTCAAAATAGCTTCCGCTAAATTATTTTAATATTTTTTTCCTATTTTATTTACATTTCTGGCGTCCACGACAGGACAATTTCGAATTCGAATCAGAAGATTGCAGGATCTTTAACTGTGAATCCAAACATGTTTAGAGCTACTAAAGGCTTTATAAAAGAGGAATTGTTGTTTGTGGCGGAAGAAATTGGTGAGATACTAGCTGAAAAGGTAAAAATTTCTGAATTAAAAGATATTATTTTAAAGAATAAAGCGTATCTGGATGATCCAGAATTCGTGACAAGTATCTTAGTAACAGCTGTGAGTGAACGAAAACAAAAAGAAGAAGAAAAACAAAAACAAAGGGAATATGAAGAAAGAGAAAATATAAGAAAACAAGAAGAAAAACAAAGAGAATATGAAGAAAGAGAAAATATAAGAAAACAAGAAGAAAAACAAAGAGAATATGAAGAAAGAGAAAATATAAGAAAACACGAACTGGAGTTGGCGAGAATCAACACAACAGTTCCAAGTGTAGCTGAGTTTCAAAATACTATTATATCGGGTGCTAGAAAGAAATTTAATCTGCCAAAATTGGAATTTAGACAGTTTAATGGCGATATTAAGGATTGGCTACAATTTTGGAGCCAATTTCAACATATTCATAGTTAATGATGACGAAATCGCGCCAGAGAATAAATTTCAGTACCTTGTTCAAGCGACTGTAAGTGGCTCGAGAGCCAGAGAAGTAGTAGAAAGCTTTCCGGCCGCTGCAGCAAATTATTCAAAAACCGTGGATTGTTTAAAAGCACGATTTGGTAGAGATGGATTATTAGTAGAAGTTTATTTAAGAGAGTTATTAAAATTGATAATCTCGGTTCAGAAACATGAGAAAATTTCGATGACTTCTCTCTATGATAAACTCGAGTCATATCTAATAGCTTTAGAGACTTTAGGAGTGACTACTGACAAGTGCGCTTCAATTATTTATCCCATGGTTGAATCTTGTTTTCCAAGAAGATTTCTTAAAGGTGTGGAATAGAAGCACTTCTTCAGCAGCCTCAACTGATGCTAAAGAACGACTAACCAATTTGATGACATTCCTTAAAGCAGTAACTGAAGGGGAAGAGAGAATAAATTTGGCTATGGCTGGTTTTGGCTTGTGTGCAGATGAAAATCGACAATCATTTAAGAAAAAGGTAAGAGATTTTCTCAAAAATAAAAGAATACCAACAGCTGCTAATTTATTGACTACAACTTCAAAAGATGTGAAGAAAGAATGTGTTTTCTGTTCTAGGAAACACTTCAGCTCGGACTGTTTTTCTGCGCAGAAGATGAGTTTGTCGGAGAGGCAAAATATTTTAAGAGACAAACAATGTTATTATGCTTGTTTAAAACCAAACCATACAGCTCGTTCTTGCAAAGCATTTTTAAAGTGTATAGCGTGTGGAAAGAAACATGTTCCTCTTATGTGTGAAAATCTGGCGGCTATAAATAAAGAACCAGACAAGAACGAGAGTAGAAGTCCAAATCTTGAAGTCAATATGTCTAACAACACTTCCAACCCCAGGGTTTTCCTTCAAACATTGAAATTAAAAATGGTATGCGGAAGTAAAGAAGTCTCTGTTAGAGCAATACTAGATTCTGGGTCACAAAAGACATACGTTCTGAAAAATCTACTTGAACAAATGGGATACATTCCAATCAAAAAGGAAATCCTCAAGCACTCCTTGTTTGGTGGTGTTGAATCAGAAAAATATGAACACACTTATTATAGAATCAAATTACGAAACCCCGAGAATAATATAACTTGCAACATGAAAGCATTGGACCAGATATCTATATGCGATAACATTGCATCTGTTAGTCCAGGTTCATGGATTACAGAGCTTCGTGAAATGAAGATCAGGTTGTCGGATGTAGGTGAGGAAGCACAACCTGTTCAAGTGCTTCTTGGATCTGATGTAATCGGGAAGCTCATGACTGGCCAGCGTAAAGTTTTATCCTGTAGGTTAATTGCCATGGAAACATTACTGGGTTGGACACTATCAGGTAAAGTTCCTGAGAGTGATATATCTTCACATAGTACTATGCTTATAACTTCCCTTTTTTGTAAAATAAATGGATATCTCTCAGTTATGGAGATTAGATGCCTTAGGGATTCTTGATCCTTCAGAACAAAAAACTAATGAGGAACGTCATAATGCTTCGATGGAATATTTTTAAGGACTGTCTCGGTCGATGAAGATGGAAGATTTCTTGTCTGCCTACCGTGGCTTGATGGACATTTGCCTTTGCCAGATAATTTTGATTTGGCAAGAAAAGGGTTGCAAATGACAGCCCATAATCTCAAACGGGAAAATTTATTTAAAGAATACGGGGAGATCTTTAAGGAATGGGAACACGAAGGCATAATCGAAGAGGTTCCTAAAGAAGAAATCAAGTTTCCTTGTCACTACTTGCCCCATCGATATGTAGTAAAGAAAAACAGCACTACAAAGATTAGACCAGTCTTTAATGCTTCGTCTAAACGAAAAGGAACGGTCAGTCTGAATGATTGTGTGGAAAACGGATTAAATTTGATTGAATTAATCCCTTCTATAATAACAAGGTTTCGAATGTATAAATATGGCGTAACAGCTGATATAAGAAATGCCTTCCTGCCGATAAGCATCTGTAAAAAGGACAGAAATTTCCTACGATTTTTGTGGTTCAGTAAAGAAGAAGAATTAGTACATTATCGTCATCGTAGAGTCGTATTTGGTGTTTACTGTAGTCCTTTCTTGCTTGGGTCAACAATCCAATACCTTTTGAACAAAAAATTAGAAGAAACCAATCAAGGAAGTGGAAGATACCCTGTTGTTACTATACAGAAATTAATGAACAGTTTCTATGTAGACAATTATTTGACTAGCCTAGAAAACCTGTCAGAGCTAAAACAATTCATTAAAGTAGCCACTGAAATCATGGCTGAAAGGAAGTTTGATTTACGAGGGTGGGAGCACTCTAACCCATTTGTTCCCATACTAAATCCTACAAACATCTTAGGCATGATTTGGGACAGACAATGTGATACTCTTTCAATAAATATTTCCGATTTGGGAGAAATAAAGGAAAAAATCACAAAAAGAAATATTCTTTCTGCTTCACACAAAGTCTTTGACCCATTGGGCATCACTAATCCAGTGTTGTTGCAACCAAAACTCTGGTTACAAAATTTATGGAAATCTAAAATTGATTGGGATGAAGAAGTTGATCCCAAAACACGTAAAGATTTCCTAAAATGGCTGAGTGAGCTTCAATATTTGAAGCAAGTAAAAATACAAAGATGGTTACACTGTGATAACGGATTTGAACACATTTCGTTGCATTTATTTAGCGACGCAAGCAAATTTGCCTATTCTACTGTTGCCTTCCTACGAGTGGATACTGGAAGTGCCGTACATATTCAACTACTACAAAGTAAAGTTAGGATTGCCCCTTGTGGGAAAAAGGAAACAACGATCGCAAGGTTAGAGCTTCTTGGTGCTACTATATCGGCTCGCCTTTCCTCTACTCTCTTGAAAGAATTTCACACAGACAACGTTTATTTCTGGACTGACTCAACCACAGTACTGGCTTGGCTAAAGAGAGAAGAATCTTGGAGTATATTTGCTCATAACCGTATTCAAGAAATTCGACAGCTGACCTCAGTCAAATCCTGGAGACATGTACCCGGATCTTTGAATCCTGCAGATCGTCCTAGCAGAGGGTGTTCAGCGATGCAACTATACTGTTCAAAATGGTGGGAAGGTCCCAGCTGGTTGTATCTTCCGCCTAATGAATGGCCAAGTAACGATGCAGAAGTAGATGTCAATGATGAAGAAGTGAACAAAAAGAGAAAAAGAACTGTAGTATCCTGTATGGTAAATATTCAAACAGCAGATATTATGAGAGATTATTTTTCCACCTACAGTAGGAACGTCAGAGTAGTGTCATGGATTCTTCGGTTTATTCATAACATTTCAAATGTAAACAAGTTAAGAGGTAATTTAGTCTATGAAGAGTTTAAGAAAGCAGAAAATTTGGTTTTTTAGTCCATGCAGTTAAGGTCTTTTCAAGATGAGAAATTTCTTGCTAAAATGCAAGCCTTTAAAGATGAAGAAGGACTTCTCAGAATAAGAACCAAATTAGTGGACAGTGATGAGAAGGAGGATTTTAAATTCCCAGTTTTATTGCCTGCCAATGATGTTGTAGTGAAGTTAATTCGAGAAGAACATAAAAAGGCAATGCATGCAGGTTCTTATATACTACTTGCCAGGCTTAGAGAAATTTTTTGGATAATTAAAGCTAAAAAGTTAGTCAAGCAGGTTCTTAATGAATGTGTGACGTGCAAGCGTTATAAAGCTAAACATGTTGAGGTACCTTTCGCTCCACTGCCTAGAGAGCGAGTTACTCAGACAAAAATATTTGAGGTAACGGGTATAGATTATGCCGGTCCTCTATACCTTAAGTTGAAAGAAAAGGCATGGGTTGTTTTATTTACTTGTGCTGTCTACAGAGCAGTTCATTTTGAATTAGTCCAGTCTCTCACTACAGATACTTTCATTCAAGCCTTAAGACGATTCATTGCCAGAAGAGGCAGGATTTCAGTAATTTATAGTGACAATGGTACGAACTTTGTTGGAGCAAATAATGCCTTGAGAGCATTAGATTGGAGTAAAATTGCTGTATATTCAACTTCTCAGAAAATCACTTGGAAATTTATACCACCCACAGAGGCATGGTGGGGTGGATGGTGGGAGCGTATTGTAAGAATGCTAAAAGAGCTACTTCGACGAGTTTTGGGGAAGTCTATTTCAAATTATGAAGAGCTCTTAACTATCTTGTGTGACAGTGAGTCAATAATCAATGCTAGGCCATTGACTTACCTACAAGATGATCCAAATGAATTTATACCTTTGACCCCAGCAATGTTTATTCACGGAAATAGCAACAATGATCCAGATCTAGATAAACTCCAGATCTAGATAAAGTGGATTGAACCTCGTTGATAAAACGCATCAAATATTTGCAGAAATTACGTGACGATCTTAGACAAAGGTTTAGAAATGAATATCTTGCTCTTCTAGTACACAAGGGGATAAGGAAAAGTGGTGTTTTAGAGATGGGAGATGTTGTGCTCATTGGGCGTGACAATGTCCACCGCATTGACTGGCCTCTTGGTGTTATCTTGGAAGTTTATCCTGGAAGAGATGGTGTTCCTAGAGTTGCAAGAATTAAAACCTCTAACGGTGAGAAGATACGCCCTTTCCAAAGACTTTATCCTTTGGAAATGTCTGCTAAAACTGAGATTGATGTTTTGAAAGCTTCAGGAGAAATCGGAGAACTTGCTGAGAATACTCCTGGCTTACCTACTAAGGATATTCCAGACTCTCCTGTTGAGGACACTGATAATTCTAAGGTGATACACCATACAAAAACTAGATTGGGAAGAACCGTAAGAATTCCTCGCAAATTAGACTTGTGAACTCATGAACATATTTTTTGACTTTTACAAATTGCAAGAGAAACTTAATGTTTTATATCTGTATTGCATATTTGAAATTCAATTTATTTTAAAATTTAGTTGCAAAGTTCTATTGTAACCTTTTCACTTTGCAAGGTGGGAGTATGTATCGTATCGCAAAAGATTTTCATATCGTTTGGTTTTTTGTTTAAGTTTTTATTTTAGTGTGCGTGTGTGGCAACATTGTTACTTTTTTCTTAGATGAGTCAATTTTTAAAAATGTTGTTCTATTGTTGATAAAAAACTTAAAAAAGAAAAAGTCGTTATTTTTATTAGAGTTTTTTTTGTTCATCTGGAGATCTTATTTAGATCAGTTGAATAATTATATGTGATTATTTTAAAATAGCTTCCGCTAAATTATTTTAATATTTTTTTCCTATTTTATTTACATATTGTTTAGTTAAACTTTTCTGAGTAAGATATTGTAGAAATGTTTTATACACTGACATTTGTCATGCAATCATAGAAACTATAACATTAACTAATTGGAAATATTTATTATGATAACTACAATAATGAATTACCACATGTCATAACCCATGTTTAAGATTTAACTCTTACCAGACTTTCATGCTTGGTAATTATATAAGTATTATTTCCTTTAAATGAATGAAAGTTTTTAAATGTTTAATGTATATTTATTCACTGATTTACTTCCTGATTTTTTTTTCTGGCTTTTTCGTACTGTTTTACTTAAGTGTAAAAATAGTTGGAACAAATCGAGAGATAATTAATAATTTGTTACATGTATGTTTTTGAACAGATATTAAACTTGAATTGCTTATAAAATTTATATTAAATAAATCTGTATAATTTACTTGTTTATTAAAAAATACTTTATTGATCAGATGAATAAACTAATAAATAACATGTAACTGCAAAGTAACTGGAAAAGATAAGATAAAAGAAATTAAATGCATAAGTGATTATAATAAGCTGCGTTAGTTAATATAATAAGCCTTATAATCAGTAACACAGAAGAATACTTTTCTTCGAAACACGTAGGAGAGACCAAAATAAAGAAGTAAATAAAATTCTTAAGAGCCAAGCGGAAATAACTGAAATACCTCTTAATTTATATTACGAAATTGAAATTTTAAGGGATATAAAAGAACCGTATTCATAGATAATTATTCCTTTATATGAATCAATTGTAGTAACTTTTATATAATTAATTAGCTCTTTAAAGTTTCAAACAAAGCTTCCTGACATGGTATTAAATTCCGGCATTGGTTATTATTTAAAGGAATGTGTATTGTACTAATTAAAAATAGTGTTATAAAAAGCTTCCTAATTGATCGTATTTTTTACAATTGTCATATCATGGGCATAACTGAGTTAAAAAGGAAAAATAAATATTCAGCGCATTTTTCTTATATTGGAAATATAATTGAACTATTGATGTATTGAATATTTAGTTTAACTTTTTCTATACTAATCAAGTTACGTGTACTCTATACATCATTTGACAATAGTTGTCATATATATAGACGAATGTCTTATATATTTATATGGTAAGCAACTAATACAAAATTGTTTTCGTCCGAGTAAAATTGCAAAAAATAGCATTTTTACTGCTTTCACATATTTCACTGTTTTTTTCTCAATAATATATTCCTAGACATGATGGTGAGTTGAATATAATATGGTGATCCTTACATCTCAACTGTCAAGATCTTGACTTAAAGAATAATCTGGAATGTAAGATACTAAATCATGAGCCACCTATGTTGCTTAAACTCTTTTTTGAAATGAGACTCCAACAGCAAAACATTGCAGATAGTTGTATGGAAATATGAAACGATATAATAAAGGTATAAGCCAAAAGATATTTCATACTACGTCTTTGAAAGATTTAATGGAAATTTCTTCAAGAAAAAACATTTTTAATTATATCCCTTATAGATAACCATTTAAAATTTAAGTAATTGCTATATGAATAATTTCTTTAGTTACAATCTAGTGTAAAATGTTTCACTACCAAATGTACTTAATTTTAGTATACACATACATACATGTCTATTTAAACTTGGGATAATATATTGGATTTACACGCAACAACATATGAATAAGATGGTATGCTTCTTAGCGCGTTTTTCACGTAGATATGAAAACGAAAGTTTTCGTTAAAACTGAGACGATAAATTGTATGACAGTAAGACGATTCGATTACAAATAACAATTAAATAATCAAATAAAAAAAAGGAACGATAAGTCAATTTTCCAGTTCATTATAAACGAGATTCTAAGTTTAATGCCGCTTTCCAATTCGGAATTTAACAGGTGGAGCAAGGGGCTTATGAATTGTATGTTGCATATATACCTCGGTGCAAACTGAACTAAATAACATTAATTTCAACTAAATTAAGGTTAAAATTATATTTTCAAGAATAATATCATCCCAAAAAATAAATACTTTTAGCCTGAATTTCTTATTTGGAAATATAGTAGTTTTCATAAGATTTTATTGATGCGGAGAATGATCTTTATAGTTCAGTATAAATGAAATTTTATGTTTATGGCCACTCATGAGCTCAAAAATTAATCAAGGGGTTTGGAGAATTGTATGTTGGAGAATATCTTCGCTGATATCTAAAATTAATTTGAATTTTTCCTGTTAGTCTTATATTATATTATCAAGTAAGAATAATTCCGAAAATAAATATTGGCTGCATGTATTTTTGTATGGAAAAGTAAGTTTAAAAATTTTGTAATATGTTTTATCGATGCATTAAAAATGTAATTTACTTTAAAGGTTGAATTTTATTATGAACTGCCTTTTAAATTCTTACTCGCTCTTCTTCAAATTCAAGTTTAATCTCAGAGTAAATGGAAAAAGGAATATTTTTATTAAAAGTCACTATTACTCAGCTATTTATGGCACATTATAAAATAAACAGTATTAGAAATACCAATTTTAAGCATTTTTATATTATTATCAATATCGATTTTTATATCAGTATACAGATGATATTTTCAATTTTGCTCAGTAAATAATGGTTTCCAATTTTAGGAACATATTACCTTAAATACATTTGGTTCATATTTGATTAAAGTAGTATGATCTGCATTTTTTTGTAAATGCTTGAATATTCTGTTTTGAAGTAACACCTAGTTCATTCAATTTATTTTTTGTTTACCCCGTTTGGACTTTCCAATAATATTAGTTGGTAAAATATACAGTAGTTGAGGGATTAGTTTCCTTAGCCCTACCAATAAATTATTTTTATTAAAGTAAAAAATATTATCATGCATAAGTCAGATAGATCTTATTATTTTTTTACTGCTAAATCATTTTACATGATGCACGAATATATTATCATTAAATTACAATTTATATTAGGTCGGATATTCACAGCAATTTACACTTGATTTGTAATTTAAGATTAATTTCCAGAAGAAGGAATATTTATGAGAACAATTTATGACATATAAAATCATAAATATGTATTTATCTATTTGCGTAATAATAGTGCAGCATACGAGGTGGGGCTATTAAATAATGAAACTGAAGATGATGAGGAGAAATAAACATACACCAAACACCAGCGATGGACAGTTGTTTAGCACGAAACCTTCTCTGTCGAATGCAGTGCCTCTCACTTTTGTAAACAAATCCGTAGAGCCGTAGCCTTTGTTCGCATTAGAATTTCTTTTTTGTTTCCCCGGAAAAATGATAAGTGTAACAATTGAGCTATAACATGTAAAATTTGGAGACATCGATAACGAATTCCCTAATTTATTAAACGAAGTGTATGGCAATTAATGTTTATCACATACACGTGTTTTTTAGTGGTTTAAGTGTTTTCAAGATGGTCAAGAAAACATTCCAGATGATTCACTCCCAGTTCTCCTGTCCACATTGAAAATTTATCACAATATTGAAAAAAATAGATAATTTGTTTTGATCTAACGGTCGGTTAAGTATTCGAGCAATTGATGAGACTGTAGAAATTGACAAAGAACCCGTATGGTAAATTTACACAATATTTTTAACATGTAAGAAGTATGTGCGAAAATGGTGCCTAAACTTCCTACTTTTGAACAAATTACAGGAAGCCATTAAATGACGCCGTAAGTACGTTACGACGAAGATGTAAGAGATGTGTATATAAAGAATGGCAGAGAAGAAGTAAATTGTTCTCAATTGTTTTGTGAGCCACTCAATGCCACAGCCGAATAGTTATGACAAAGATAACGCACATGTAGGATTTTTTTACGTGATAGAATTGTCGTCCGCCATGAATGTGGGAGTACATAGACGGAAGTATCCGAGGTACTTGGAATCGCACAGAGTGTCATCTCTAGGCTTTGTTAACAATTCAAAAATGATGAAAATGTCAGTAGACGTTACAGTACAGGGAGCCTAAGAGTTACAACGCCATATGACGACCAGTATTTCAGAGTAACTGCAAAAAGAAGCAGACAAAGCACATCATCAGACCTTTCTCGTCAGCTTTCTATAGCCGCGGGTACGACAATTTCAAGGCAAACGGTCTAAAGATGTTTAGGATATATTGTTCCATATACTCGTATACCTGTTAGATGTATTCCTTTAATCACACCATATCGTCACCAGTGGTTAGCCTAGAGATGTAATGTGGGCATCGTCATAGTGAGCTTTTGTGATGTTTTCTAACGAGTCTAGGTTTTGCTTGCAGTCTGATTCACGTTGGACTTCCGTATGGAGAACGCCAAGTACCCGCTACCACCAAGACAGCAACAATGAACGATATAGTTACGTTGATGCAAGATTACTTGTTTGGTATGGAATTATAATGGGGGCCAGAACAGATCTGGATGTTCAACTCGGAACTATGATAAACCAAATTTATCGGGATATCATTCTTGAACAATATATACTTTTATTTAGAGGTGCCATGGGTGAAACATTTGTGTTTATGAATAACAACGCATATCCTCACCGTGAAAGCATTATAAACTCATGTATTCAATCTGAGGATATCACCCATATTAAATGGTCATGTTTTCTCACCTGATTTTAATCCAATAAAGCATGTGTGGGACATGCTTGTCCGATTAGTTGCAGCTAGTCAACCATGTCCTACATGAGTACCGAAACATCAGAAAGTATTGCTTGTTTAGTGGAGTAATCTTTTCTAAGATCAGCTCAATAATTTGATACTCAGCGTGCCTAGACATTATACGGACTATATTTCTTCGTCTGGGAGATATACTAGGTATTAACTATCATTCCAAATATGTAATAATAAGTTTTTGTAAAGAAGATAATTTTGTAATTACTTCAAGTACAATCATCGTACATTTAAGTAATAGCAATCTAGGTGTTTTAAAGATTAATGTATACATAGAATACACATTAATGTTGTTTTTATAAAAATCGTGACTTCAGCACTTTTCAATATTTGATAAATATTATAATTGTAATAATTTTTTTAAAACATCATCAGGGAGAGAAGACATTTATAATATGTTTTACTTTAATCAAAACATTAAAATCGCGCTAGTGTGGGTTTACAAAGTTGTTTTTATGGAGGGAAAAGCAAGTTTATGTTTAGGAAAACTTAATTCTGAAACCGAAATTATTTATTTTGCAGCTTTTCACTCTTTACTATAGTTGAAGTTTATTGTTTCAACTCCAAATCTTTCTAAACTTCAAAATGAGACTAAGGTTTTAATAAATCCGCTGATTTTCAATTGCATAATCAGTAAAAAATTACTTATTGTTACATTTAACAACTGAATATTATCTTACTTCACAATACATAATGCAGTTTCGACAAATCACTCTTAACGAAATTTGTTTGAAAAATTAAGCAGATATCAAGTGTTTTTTCTAATTTTAATCAATTGTAAATATAGTTTGAGTGCTATTTTATTTTCAAATAAAATAAGAAAACAAATATTTAAGATAGGAATAAATTATTTTCGACAGAAGTGTTTAATTAATAAATTAATATTATAAATAAAATCAAATTTACTTCAAAAATTCTAAGCATCGAAGATTGTCCAATTAAAAATTGTTAATTATACAGCAATACGTAATATTGGTAATATTCTAATTTACTTTTTGTTAGAATTATATAATCCAAGTAATTATATAAACAAAATTTTGTAATAATCTCTCTTTTTTTCCTATGACCATAAATCTTTTTTAAAAATTTGTTGCTTATGTAATATTGAAAGAAAAATTTGTTTAGAAATAGCTAAAAATACATAAATATGTAATACATATATTTAATATCCTTAAAGATATAACTATATTTGATATAATCAAAGAAAATCTCTGAACTTTATAAGCAAGTCAGTAATTGAAAATTTTATATACAGTGCATTTTCATGAACTGTTTAAAATAAGCTTAAGCAAAAATACTATATATCTGCTAAATTTAAGTTATACATCACTTCAACTCTTTTAACAGATTATTTCTTAAGTTAGATTCTGCTGAAGTATTTAATCTTATTTCTACCATTAATAACAAAATATATTAGTTAATTGAGTTGGAGAAACTGTGCTTTCTGATTTTTCAGCGAATGCAAACAAATGTCAAAAGCTTCAACTTAGATAAATGTTAAAATCAATGAAATATTTTTGATTCACTTAGCCCTTTCATTTCACTGAGATATGTTGTGATGTTGTTATCAGATTTAGCTAACCAATCTGATATTTGGCATAGTCAAACATTCCCATTAAATGTCATTTGAAAGAACAATTTAGAACATTTTAGGTGTTTGGTTTATTTTATTTTTCAGCTTTATTTAAAAGAACTAATTATATATAAACTATAATAGCTTATTTAGAACATGCAACGAAACATCCATGTATTAGATGTTAGTACAATATTTTTTGTATCATGCCTCGAAATTTAGATTCAGAAATCAACATAAGATTAATGCGAATATTCATAATTGTTTTTCTCTTATTGAATTTTAGAATGCGATTTTCAACAAAAATGTTTAAACACCTTTGTTTAAACACGATTGCGAACGCTTTAGAAGGGCTCGGAGGACATGCATTTCGTGTTTTGACAAACAATGGAAAAATGTCAGTTCATTAATATTTAAATAAATGACGTTTGAAAAATTTCGAATGAGCAACATGCTCTAGATAAAATCGAGGAGTTAGTAAGTATTATATCTGGAACATTGAAAAAATTTTAACATTCTTTTTGAAGCCAATTGGCGCCTTTGATCAAGTATATCAATTTCACATTTAGTTAAGTTGCAAATATTTACCATTTTCTGGGAACTTCTTAAGATTATCAGCTATCTAATTGCTTCTATGATTGTGCTTAAAACCCAGTTATTATTTTTTTTCTATTTGCACCGGTACACAATAATAGTTTTTTGAAGTGCACTATTATTTGAAAATATTCGAATGGATAGCTGTACTTTTTCGAATCAGTGACATTCAGTCTTAAAATAAGATACATTGAACAACAAACGAAGTTCATTTTGTCAAAAAAGTGTCCTCAAATTCCTGAAATGTGAGACCATTGACTAACATTTCTTCCATTACAAGGAAATATATAAATTTTATTCATGAGGAATAGACTTTGTGGGTACTTTGTGCTACGTTTCTTCTGTCTCCGCAAATTGTAGATTTGTCCTACTGAAATCGAACCGAGTCATAGAAACTGATGAATTTATTTAAAATAGCTCTGTGATCATTTCAATAGACATTAGAGTACCCAACTAAGATGAACAAAATTCGTTACGTCCAGAATTGAGTATTGATCTTCATCAGTAAACTAGTGCAATAAATGCATCTAACTTTTCCAAAGAATTTCCATGTGAATATAATTTTGTTTGGTGTTGAGCCTTTTTATTCTTACATTCTTTTAAATGCATTTCTATATAAAAAAATCACAAATGCTAAAATGAAGTTTTATTTCTTCCAATATTTTTCTTAGCATGCGGAGCACATCCTGTTGTGTTCTTTCAATGTAATTTTTTGCAGTATATATCGAAGTCATAATGGTTTTTTAATCTGGAATTTGTCATTGAAATCTACCAGGAATGTGAACATCTTTTAAAAATTTAACAATGTGTTGCACAAGATTTTAATTATCATTTGATTCCGAAAAGACCAAGCTTTATTCAGGAATTTTGATATTTGAAAAATTATTTTAATTCTGATCACTGCAATATTCATCGTGCTGATGAAAAATACCTGAACACTTATCAATACTTAATCCTTAATAATGAGGTATTGAAAAAAAAGGCTATATATATATATATATATATATATATATATATGTTGTGTGTGTTTTTGTATTTATATATTTATATCAGAAACGTGCAATTGTCAATTTAAATACAACGTTACTGAGACACATTCATCTACTACGTCCTCCTAAATAAATTCAAATATTAATGGAATAAAGAAAAAATTGTTTGGAAGGGATAAGATCGTTTCAAAGGCAGTAGCTCTTATGTCTATAACAGTATTTAAAAACTTTATCTGGTCTAATATTTGACAGATTGCATTTGCTACATGTAATATTAAAGGGATGTGATGTGGCAAAGCTCAAAATATAAAAAAACACAGAAATTTTGATGAGGCGGACACAAACACGCGACACACACACAAAAAATGCACACACACACACATATATATATATTATATATATATATATATATATATATATATATATATATGTATATATATATATATATATATATATATATATATATATATATATATATTCTTTAGAATAATTGCTCCTCAAAGTAGCTTTGCAATAAAAATGACCAGTGCGAACGTTATAGTGCTAAAATTTTATCGTCAAAATCTTCGAATGAAAATTTTTTTCTTACTAAAGTTTTTATTTCAAACTCTATCAAGTTATAATTATGTCTCAAAATTATGTTTCGTATCATTGAGTGTGTTGGTTATAAAACTGCTTTACTGTAACTCTTTCATTTTAAATTGGAGCAGCTTATAGTCATGGTAAGGATAATTTTCAGTTGTTATTAATTTTATTTCTCCTGTTGATTCAGAATGTACGTTGAAACTCATTTATTTATTGAGATTCATTCAAAAATGTATATAATTCATTGCCATACTTGGATTTCTATTTGACATCTCACATAAATTCGTAAGGCTAGGAAATCATACAGTTAATTGATTAAAAATCTAAATATAGAGTATAGTACCTAACTGAGATAGTTCCTATAAAAAAATTAATTTCTTGCATGAAATAAATTAAGACATAAAGTAATTCAGAGTATATTTAAATAATGCTTTTTAAATACTAAAGTAAGTGTAATTTTTTTAATCATAGTTGAATTTAAGAGAGTAAGGATTTTCATAATAAAGAAAGCCTTTGAATTTTCCTTAGCTTTGTTAAAACAAATAAGGAAACAATTTCTTTTTCATTCCATTTAAAAACGCTTTACTTGAATCTTAACACTTGAAACTCATTTGGATTACTTAACATAGCGAAGGAAAGGCAAAATAAGCTCTCTCTACACGTAGTTTGTACAAATCTAATTTATCTTTAAAATTATTTTTATTTCGGATCCAGACACAAGTCGGTAATACAGACACAAGTCTTAGTGCTCTAGAATCTATTTTTTTTTTTAAAAAAAAATATCTTACACACTTCGTTGACGTTGTAACGAAAGTAAAAAATGCTGGATTAAGTAGAGAACTTCGTAAATTCTTTACAGATTTACTTAATTAAATGTTTTAAGTTACAGCAACGATTACAAAAAAGTTTTATCAGGGGTTAATCAAACAAATATTTGTATATAAAATAGGTAGTACTAAGCATTTCATCCAAATAGAAAATTCTAGAATACTGGTAACGGACAATTTGAATTTTTTTTTTGTCCAAGTTATTTCTTAACTATACAAATTATATTAATTAACTTATTAGTAGAATTTCTGAGAAAAATTGACACCGAATCAAATATATATATATATATACTACATAATTCAAACGTATATAATTTATTGTTCAAAACTTCATTTAAAAAACAGTAATATGCGTTTATAAAATTTGCTGGAGTATAAATTGAATAACCAATAATTTGTAAGCTATGTCAGTGTTAGAAGATAAATAACACTATACATTCAGAGTAAAATTAAGAATATCATATTTTGAAACTATAATACTTGTTAGGGGTGAATGTGTTTCATCCTAAAATATTTTTTAATTCTAAAAGCTTTTCTTACCTTTAAGCATTAGTTGCACGAAATGTAAGTTTATAAATGAATAAATATCTTCCGCCTCAATATTAATCTGACGTACCAGATTATGGTTGTTTTTAAATTTGATTTATTCAAAACAAATGTTCTAAATATCCTGTACATTTTTAGTACCAATTATTTCAATAAATATATAGAGAGCAACCCTTTTCTTTTCCTGTTACGTTCATTCAGTTTGCTTACATTTCTTCATTTGATTTCTATAAAACACCATTGTCCTCACACACACAATATAGTTTCATACAGAAATAATATCTGAAATCTTTCTCAAGTTTTTTCCCATTATTTTTAAAATTGTAAAAAATATATTTAATGGAGCTATACTTCTTTTGAAAAATATAACTTTGCTTTTTTTGCTGCATTTCCACTACTTGCGTTCTGAAATCTTATACTGAGCCATGAAGAAGCAAAAGTACATTTGATTTATCTTTGGAGGATCTGTACGAAGCTACTTTTAAGGTACTGCTTGCAATTTTTTTTTCCTTAAATAATCGTTTAGGATATAAATCAGAAAGTAAAAATAATAAAGTCTCTGAAGAAGCTATTATCCTTTTTCAATATAAATTTATTTGTATGTTTGTTATTTTAAGAATATTTTGTCAAGAACCAAAAACTTTATTCTGAAAGATTTAGTACCAATTAATGTTTAAAACTTTAAATGGGGTTTTCAGTTTCAGTATAAAAGCTATAAATCGTACTTCATCAATAATGCAACACAATGTTATTAGAAATTAGAGTTTCTGTAATTTCAAGAACGACATTACACTTTTAATTCTAAGAAAAATTATAGTTACATGGAAACTTTAAACATATTTACCACAGATGGTACTAAATGAGAATAAAATATATATAATGGAATAAATGAGGAAAAAACATGATAAATATATTATTATTAAAACATGTTTTTCCTGAATGTGGAAATGTTACAGAATATTTCCGATTGTGATTTGAAAAATATACAGTTAGAGTTACAATTACATCTACATCTAAATACAATTTTAATTACACCTTTTCCTGCGTATTTTTTTCTTCAGAATTATTTATATTAATAAATACTAAACTTCAAAAATACGTGGATAAACAATCAATATCATATAATTCATGAAAATACATTATCTTTAATATCAACTATACAAAAACTCATAATAAAATAATATTGCAATTCACTTTATTCTTAGAAACTTTTGTTCTCAAAAATTATTGTAATAATTCACTTGTATGTATATTTAAAATATTTATTTTTTTAAAAAAGTATTCAAACGTAATGAGAATTGCAAAATAAATGTGATGTGGTAAAATATTTATGTTAAATAAGATTCAATTTATTTTAATATTTAATGTTTAATAAATTGCTTTTAGATTTAAATATGTTTTGAAATAATCTTATTAATAGTTTAAGTTTAAAAGTTTCAAATAATTTTTATATTGAATGGGAATTTATTTAACATTAAGTAGCTTAGTCCTAATAAATATGATCAAACGATAAAATAATGTAGGAGTAGTTGAAATAAGTAGAGAAAATAGGAATATATTTAAATGAAAGTTGAATTGATGTAAAATAATAATTTATTATATTTTCAAAACAAATGTGGTAGTTACTTCAATTTAAAATTGATGTAATATTTTTCTTTCAAAATTGTGTATCGTATAAAATATCTAGATAAAGTAATAGATTCAAATAGGATAGATATTTACAAAAATTCCTTTCATATAAGAATTATAAAAAATGCTCTAATCTTTTTTCGAGGCATTCAAAAAAGTTCTACAAAGGCGCTTTCTAATTTTTAAATTTTATATTCAATTATTCTTGAAGTAAACTCGTTTCGCTATATGGAAGAAATTCATTCCTACATTTGAATAATAAGCTGCACTTTTGACAAAATAAATATCGATGCTAAAATAATAATTTAAAAAAAAATAAGGATATATATTATCTCATATTAAGAGGATGTATAAAGTTCATTATAAAAAACTATGTGTATATTGGCTATCATAACAACGTTACTATTGGTGTCCTTATTATGATATAAAAAATTGAGTTTAAAACCTCAATATAACGCCATTAACGTCATCATATTGTAAATAAATCTAGATCATACTTCAACTTTGAGATCAAACTTATTTTATTTCAAAATATGTTTTAAAAACATTTAATGTAAAATGTATGCTAGAATTAGAATTTGCTTTTTTTTAATCAGCTTGTTAGTACGTATCTTAACTTAAAATACATTCTAATGAAGGAACGAAATAGAAGATGAAAATAAGCCTTTTGGGGAAATAATCAAACAAAAATAGAAATGATAGCTATCAGAGATTAGATACGAGTATATAAAGATTAAAAAGTATATATGGTGAAAGAACAATTATTGTTAATTTATCAATTAAAAAATGCATTATTCTTAATTTTACAGTTATTTTTCTAGAATTCATTAATTTTTTTTTTTTATTATTTTCAGGTAATTTGATTTGTAATGGTAAAATATATTGAATTGGGATATATATATATAATGCCTGCAAATAAAAATATAATTACTTGCATAACATTTCTGTCAAGAATCAGTTGACTACCAAGTGCACTTCATTTCAAAATATTTGCATAAATATTTACGTTCCTTAAATAAATTCAATATCTAAGCTTTGCATCAACATAACGTGTAGAAAGCACTTACTTATTAGCTGATTTCTAACTTTGAGGAAGGATTTGAAGACGAATACTTTACGAAAGAATTTTAAAGCAGAAGTACATAACAACCAGACGATTCTAGCATAACGAATAGAGGAGGAGTGGAAGAAAAAAAAAAACGATGGAGAGGTGATTTTCAAAGCTCATTATAAATGATTTCTCTAATCTCATGGTACCTTACAAGTTCAGATTTTCATGCTGGGATTGACAAATTACGTCAGGAAATTTTGCTTTTAAAGTGGATGACATGAAATTTAACTGCTAAAAGTTTCATGATTTTATTACTTTATTATCTTGCAAAAAATACTGAAATATAATTACTTAGAACTTGATTTTCATTTTGAAAAAAGAGTATTAATGATTTATTCTGAAGTAGAATTTCTCAACCATTAACCCAAAATTCAAATTTTAGTCTGAAATTTATGATAAAATGAATAACCTCATGTTTTCTTTTGATTCACAATGAAATTTCTGACTGAAGTAAAAGAAAGGCAACATTAACTAGTCACAAATGTCAAACTATAAAGAAATAATTTAAGAAGTATTATTATTAAGCTTGTTACTTTTACAATTATAATTATATAGATTTTTGTAATTATTTATGATAGATTTTTGTAATTATTTCTGGTAGATATTTGTAATTATTTCTGGTAGATTTTTGTAATTATTTCTGGTAGATTTCTGTAATTATTTATGGTAGATTTTTGAATTTACTTATGCTTGATTTTTGTAATTATTCATAGTAGGGTTTTTCAAACATTGCTTTGAAAAAATTTATTCCTATTTTTGGAGTTTCTTCTTTCCTAACTTTTGATTACATTTGGTTATGTGTGAATCGGCAGATTCCTCTCTTAATGTTTATATTTAATTTTTCAGTTTAAGGTAAACGCCTAATTCAAAGTACCTATGTTTATTTACAGCATTTGAACTTTCTAATAATAAAGGTTTTTTTTTTAGTTTATGTATAGTGTAGTATCTCAATGTAATAAAATAATTTTGGCTATCAAACTATTGTATAATTTACATTATCATGAAACTGATGTTGATCTAAATTAGACATATTGGACTTTTCTGTTTAATACAAAATAGTCTTTTAGAAAACATAAATATTGTTTCTTTGAAATATTATACTCTAAGAAATAAAACTGAATGTATTTCTCCAATGTATTTGTCCAAATGACGAGGCATTTAGAACTTGGTGTGATCATGGGCTTAAGAAAAAGTAGGACTATTTAAAAAGGACCAAATATGTTTGAAGACATGAAGAGCTTCGTATGGATTGTTCCTCCTTTATCGTATATCACAGAGGCTTACAACGCAACGTTATTTTCAGAAGTGTCATTGTCTTTCCAAAAAAAAAAAAAAAAAAAAAAAAAACCCCCCTTTATTACTCAGTTGTGAAATACTTACAGCACAATAGTAAGAAAAAAACATAAGATCTGTTTTGTTGTGGTTCCATATGTATTATGAGTTTACTTTTCAACTGTATTATGAGTTTACTTACTGCATTATGAGTTTTATGTTTTTACTAATTGTATTATGAGTTTACTTTTCAACACGATACTTTCATTAGACTCTAGACATGACATACTATAAATTGTTTTCAATCGTGTAGAAAATGCTTTCTTATACAGAACTCTCCTCTGTTAAATTCGTTTGAGACCACATAGTAAGGTACCTGCAATCATTATAAAATACTACCAGTTTGGATCAACGGTAAAAAACAATTATGCAAGAATGTATGAGGACGTTTATTTTAACGTCATTACATTTAACGTCATTACATTTTAACGTCATTAGAAACTTCATTAGTTTATGTCACGTAAAATGATAATTTTCATCCAAGACAAAAGTGGGCAAATGTCTTATCAACTTCTTCATTTTATAGCTGAGAGAACTGAGGAAAAAATCATCCAGTTGTTCAGAAATAAATATATTTGGAAATATTCTATATATTAATTTTACCCACTCATTTTCCTTCTCAATTATAATTAATTTGGTTAAAATATGCTAAATTTTATGTCTAGTGATGTACATTAGTTGATATAATCTTGAAAGCCAAATTCAACCTTTCCGTTATTTGTTAATATAAAGGCAGGACAAATTCTGCTCTAAATCCAAAGTTGCGTGGTTGACAAAAAAAGAAATAAGAAGCACTCTTATCATTAACTAGAGTCAAAGCATAAAATTGTATATTTTAACTGTCAAGAAAAATGACTTTCTTTACGCTCTGGTTGAACAGGGGTTGGTTGATTACAATTTTATTCCTTTTTTCCTCTCACTAAAATAAGCATGAATGATTTCAAGCAAAGTACCTAACTGAACGATATTTATAAACACAAGGATCAATTTATTTCCTTAAGAAAAGTCCCTATGTTTCTCTTTTGCTTATTTTCAATATCTTAAAGGAATTTAATCTCACGGTATAAAATATAGTATTTACTTGTACTATTATTCATTAGACTTTTGCTTTGATTAAATATTACCCTTTAAGTTAAAGTCTACACAGGACTAAGGAGTCTATTCAGAGGGGTCCATCTTCGTTCTGTAGACGTTTGGCTCAGGACGATCATTATTAGTTAGTGTCCAGTCGAAAATAGTGTAAATTGTGCATGTTAGTTTTAATTGCCTTGGTTGGAGAAAATCTCTAACCAAGTACTTTTCTCTCTTTTTAAAGACATTGGGTTTGTTCCATACACATAATTTTGTTAAAATTTTCTTTACATGCACTAAATTATTTCTAGTTATAGTTTTAAATTATTTAATTTGATTTATTTGACATTTTATAAGTAGAGCTCATAGATACACAATATGTCCTATGAGGAATCAGTGACACAAATCGTTTCCAATGAATCTACCCAGCCGAGTGACTAGCCTGACGCTTGACCCTCCCCAGTTAACTTGAAAAAAGAATTTGGTTACCCAGCAATCGATTCCCGATTTATAGCAGACCAAGTTGACCCAAAATAAACTTAGTTTTCGATACATTTAAACTATGAATATAATCTGTGCGAATTAAATCACGCGTGCACAATCATGCACACACACACATACATATATATATTAATATCCTTGCCACGAAACTGCAGTCTTCATGTAATTTCATTTAGTATTAAAACTCATTGCAAAGGCTTATCCATATTTACGTACGCAATCTGTTACTGGATATATTAACGAATCCTTTTTTTTTTCTTTGCACATTAAGCACTTCACTTTATATGTGCTCATATTTCCGAAAACAAATTTCATGTTTGGAATGAATTCTATAATTCAAGCAATTCTAACCAGCTGCAATCCCCAGTTCCTAACCCGTATCACACATTAAAAACAGAAAAGTTAAAATTCCGGAATTTCATAATTAAATACTTTCTGTTCATTTTAATGCATTTTATTCAATAAAATTTACAAGTATGAGTAGTAAACCTCTTATAAAAGCATTAAATTTATTTCTTCAAATTCACTGTATTTCCTTCCCAAAACAAAAGTGTAATTTTTGTTTACATTTTGACTTGTTAAAGTTTACATTTTTATTTTCTGTATTGTTACTGCCTAAAATAAAAATTCCGGAATAGGGAATTTTTGTAAATATTTAGTACCATATAAAAAATCTGCTATATTTTTGCATTATTTTATTTGATTTAATGCCGATCATCCAGTTCTTTACAATAACAACATTTTTTAATATATTAAAAGAACAAATTACTAAGAAACCTGACGAAAATTTGCAGTTCATAATCAAATTTCTTTTTTAATGTCTACAAATTATTTTGATTACAATATAATTTGTTCTTCTCCAGAAAATTATTTTGAAATATCAAAAAATGAAGACAATAATTATCGCATGAAGCTTGTGTTTATTATTTAACTTGTTTGGTAAATAAAATGAAAGCAATTAGAGTTAATCTAAATAGAAATAAAATATTTACCTTAATTTACCAGTTATTTTACAACTAGAAATAGATGAGTTTACAATATATTTATCAGTATGTTTTAGAAGCAATGAAAAATGCAAAATGAAATTTTTGAATTCTTTTTAATTAATTTGTCTCATAAAACTGGGATAACATAGATAAATGAATTATTTGAGATTTTTTTACTCGTTTGAAATTTAAATAATAGTTAATATTGGGTTAAAATTCGGAAAAAATGAATGAAAAATATTCATTCAATATAAAAAATAAATTATTCTATTTTATGTTAAAATTATTTGTAACTCAATACTCTCTCTATAGAATCAGACAGCGAACAAAAATTTATATCCAAAGCTTTCGAATACATTATTTAAATCACAGGCATCAAAGTTCTAATCTGTCCGATCGATCAAAACGATTTATATACCACATATTTGAATCAATAACTCCCGCCATTTCAACTAATCCATCGCGAAGTTGGATTTGTACGAAATATTTGTGCATGTCTTCTCCTCTATTATCCGCGGAAGTTTAACTTTTAGTTTGTACGAGACAGTGTAAGGCTTCGAATACATCAGAATGTCAAAAACGTCATTTCGGTAGACAGTTAAGATCAATGAAAACTCTTTAATAAACTTAAAACTTTCACATCTAAAAGATATTTTACTGAGTATGTAATGAAATTCCACTAACTGACTTCATATTAGTATCGTAGACTATCCCTATTAAAGTGTCAACTGAGAGAGAGAGAAAGAGAGCGAAAGGTTGTCAAAATGTGCCAGTCATCGGGCATTACACTATATTATTCTTGATCTTAGTTAGAATGGGCTATTGATTCATAAATAAAATGAGTTATGATATTGATAATTTTATGAAAATATTACATCTTATATTATACTGTAGCATCATTGGTAAGTTTATTCATGTACTTAATTAATTTTCTTTAAGAAAGTTTTGTTAATTATTAATGAAAATTTTTTATTTGATAAAAGGAAACTTGATTAATTTTAAATAAGGATAAATACACAATACTTTTATCAAATATTAACTATGGTTATGATTTTCTCTAAGAGACTTTTTTTTTTGAGAAATTACTTTAGAGTTTAATTTTTCTATTCCAAATATTTTTCTAAAATAATGCAAGTACGCTACGTATTTTAATTAATATAGATAATTTAGTAATTCAGTTCATAAAAAAACTGAACCTGCTTCCTTTCTATATAAATTTTGATCTTAAATAGTTCTGTTATTTAGAATATTGAAAAAAAATTGTATTTTGTTGGACTAATTATTGTAGACAACTGTATTCCAATTGTTACTTTTGCCGTAGAAAATAAACAAGTTAATGCGCAGAATTATTTCCTTTTAATCAAGCTATGGAGCTTGTAGATACTAGGTTTTCTTACTTGCATGCAAAAATTTGGAGAAATGTATAGTCCATTAAATTAAAAAGTTGTCATAAGTTTCTTTAATAGTTTATGAAATTGAAGCATAACCAAAGAAAATAAACGCATTAATGGTGCAATTTGCATGATTTTTTAATAGCTTTAAGAAAAGAAACGACAAGATAAACTAATCCTAATTTTCTAAATTGGCTAAGCACATTTAAGAAATTGCTTTCAGCTTTATAACTACAGTATAGTCATTTTAATACTTTAAATAAGAAAGGAGATAATGCTCAAGAAATGTTATGTTAAATAACAAATTTATTGGGTATGAAACTGTCGTTGTTTTTTTTTAAATAATAAGAATTTTTATACAAAATGGTATCTTAATTTTCCACATAGAAAGCTTAAAAATGTATTGTATAATGAAATAATTGTAGAAAATTATAAAAAATAAATAAAATATTATTATCATTTATTTAAAAAAACGGTTTTACTCAAATCAATGCTATTTTATTTAAGAAGTGATTTTACTGAAATCAATGCTATGTTCCGCGTCTCTAATCCTATTATATAATTTAAAGGAAAATATAATCATTAGTATAGAAGCATGAGAGAAATATGTTATTTTATAAAACCTATGTTAACTTTAGATATTCATTAAAGGAAGAAAAGACTTTATTTTCATGAATATAGACATTCAATACCATACATGAAAAATACTTTTCAAAATATATGTTATTATATCCACGAGAAATAGAATGTATGAAAAGGTAATTAGGTAATACCAACAAAAACTGCATAAAAAATTTGATTCTAATAAGGATGCATCTAATATTGAAAAAATAGGCAAAACTTAGTGGAGAAAAAAGAATAAATGAAAAAAATATTCAAAAAAAATCCCTTCCTCTTAATCTAAGCCTAAATCAATCGGAAACGTTGCATCTTAAAATGAAAAAATGGATAAATAAATAAGTACATAAAAGAATTTTAAAAGCACCTTATTATCATGAAAAAATAAACAAAATAAAAACGCGACCGAGACAGCAATCTAGCTGATTGATGATGTGTTGGAGGTGGTAGAGGTTTGTCGATAGTTATTTCAAAAAATCTCAAAATATTCTTTTGAAATACGTTTTGCAAAATTCATTGAAAGTGAAATATAAAAAAAGTTAAGACTATAAAATCAGGCTAAGCTTAAAGATGCACTTTTAAAACTAGATACTTCACTGGTGAAGCACCGAATTGAAAATGATAATTCTTTCTGGAAACAAGATAAGATAATTTCAGTGTTTGATTATTAAAAGGGGTATACCTACTCACTTCATTATTTCATGAACTTCTAGAGGAATATTATTCTTTACTACAAGTAAAATTTATTACGTAAGAAAATATTAATGGGAATTTGAATTTAAATGATATCATTTAATGTAAGGTGAAAAATAAGTAAATTAATGTTAAAATATCTTCATTTTCAAAATTTCACAACATAAACTATTAAATATAGGAATCATTAAATATATATCTTTAAGAAATTTAATTTTTATACTGTCTATTAATTGCCTTGTAATGATTTCAAACTGGATTGAAAATTATTTGATTTTAAATTTACAGCTTATGTTTAAAGTACGTACTTGAAAACTGCGTTGAAAAGACAAAAGTTGCAACTCAGCCACATATACATGTAAGAAAAGATGCACATTATTTATTTATTTATACGAATAATGTAATTTTGAAAGAAAACTTTTTTATGACACGGCTATCTCATTACTAAAGTATCAAACTTATAATAAAATATTTAAAAGTAATTTCATTTAATCAAGAGATTTGTGAAACATTTGTAACAGAAAAAATCATAAGTGTTTGAGATTGAAAACATTTAAGTTATTAAGATTATTTAACAATACAATTCGAAACTAGAATGTAAAAACAGGTTAAATTAATAAAAAGTTCTTTTACACTTACAATGAATCAATTCTAAATAATGTGGATACTTTATAATTTACAAAACATATTATTTTTAATTTCAACTAAGAATCACCTAGTTAATAATATTATTCGATTAAAATGACCTTGGTTTGTTAAGGAGTTTTGGTCTCTGAATATAGACAGAATGTTTCATATTTAATTTTTAAAACCAAGGCTTGTAGAGATGTGTGCTCTGAAAACAGTTTTCTCTGTAAATATCGAATATCTCGCAGAAATGTAATTAGAGTTGAAATAGCTTTATTTAGTGTGTAATAAAAAGTTTAATAATAAAAGAGCTTAATGAACATTTCAAAGTGCTCCGCAGTTTATAGAGCATGTGCGATTTGTAAAAACTACTGAATCCCTTATTATTCAAATAATTGAGGATAATAAATTTGCACTGATAAAGAAACCATATGAAACAAATGCAACTTCGAGGAGTATAATAATTTCATTTCAGCATGAAACGTACATGTGTAGTTATCGTAAAAAGTATAATTTTTCTAAGTGCATTATACTTCAACTATAATAAATGTGTATAATTTATGAGAAAGATAAATTTAAATTACAAGCTCCAGAAATACTGTGAGTTTGATCCTTCTGATTGTATACACAGAAAAAGAATTAATTTCTTTTCCTGTATTAGTGAGAATTATGAGCATGCAGTAAAGGTTAGCTCTTTTTTTCCAAGTAATTTTCTAAGTGATTAAAAAATAAACATAAATTTTTTTTTGGTTGTAATAAATATTATTATGCTCAGTTTCGCATGGTATCCCTCATGTGAAAAGTCGTTATGCTGAATTGGAAATGGAAACTGTTCCTTATTTCACAGTATTCACTTTCTTGTAAGATTTTATTTATTTTTATATATTTTAATGAACTCACTTATATCTTCAACATTTGAATGTCACACACAGTGATTTTTTTTTTTAATTCAGTCACGTAATTTATTTTTCACTAAATTGTGTACTGAATATAAAATATGTTTACAAATCTTACGATAAGTCTTCCGATTTCGAAACATATACGTTTTTATAATTTATTAGAAAATTTAATTTGTTCAATGTGTGTATCTGTTTAAGTGTTTTTCAAAAATGTTATTGCTTGAAATTTTTGCATAATTTATTCGAAATAGAAATATTAAGAAATACTAAGAGATGAATTTTTGAGTGAAAATTTAATGTTGAGAAATTCTAATAAAATTTATTGAAATTGATTATACTCTTTGTATACTAATAAAAAAGATACAATTTATTAAACCGCTCTTTTAAATTGTAAGACATTCAAACCCAAGTTAAACCTAAGTTATGAATTTTCGTCATACAGCCTACCCATTTACACTGTAATTAATACGAATGTTTTAAACAAAAATAAAATGAAACTAATAAAAATTTGACAAAATATCAGATATATATGTCTATATCCGTATATACATTTATTATTGTTAACAAAACACTGAGAACGTATACATCTAAGTAAAAAAAAATCTGTAACAAAACTCTGGAGGGTTTTGTTCCTCTTTATGCAAAAAATTTAATTTAATATATATACATTATTTGTATTTATATAAAAACCAGTGTTTTTAAAGAGTTATATTCAAGTTCATCATTTTAGAATCACATTCATTGGTTATACATTTCAAATTCAATTAACTTTTCCAGATAAAAAAAGGACACTTCTGAAAATACCATTATATTACATATGTACAATAATTAAGTTATGAACCATGCTTCAGAGAAAAAGTTATTATTTATAAGAGCCTTTTCAAGAAAGAAGCCCCTATTTAAAATATAGAATAAGGTTTAAACAGGAAAACTTATTTGTATAACAATCAAAGCCAAAGAGTTTTAGCGAAGTGAAGATACATTTAATCTGTGGAATCGTATAAGAGGTTTATCAGTTGCAAACAAGAGATTAAAATAGGCTCTTCAAAAACCAAGTGATACCTTCTTTACAAGGCTTAGAATAATTTCTTATTTCTTCAGAAGCTTTAATTCTCAGCTAAAAAGGAAAGAGATTTTGAGAAACACTTATCTTATACTTGAGTCACGTGATATTGCATTTATGATGGACTAATTGTTCAATACCTAACATTGTTAGATTGTTGATTAACAAATAATTCAAATAAATGTGCATAAAGCGAAGAAGAGTTAATGATATAAAAACTTCGACAATATTTATAACATAAAAATATGGAAAGGTATCATTCAAACTGTATAAGAATTCTCTTAAGGTAAAGAATTTAGACTCATGTCAGTAAAATTAATTTTCTTATGATTTAAAATATAAAACAAAAAAAAATATCAATTCGTAAATTTAAATCTTTGCATAATTCGTAAATTATGCAAAATGTATCAGTAAACGTTTAACTTGTACTAATTTGTTAGATAATGATTCAATATGATAATAATATTTATAATTTATTACTTAAAATATATAAGGATATAACTGTGCTTATACGTACTATGGTACTATGCATGAATAAATGAAATATTCGTTTAAATATGTTCATTCATTATTTTTAAACTTTTGAATTTAAAATAAATATTTCCATAAATATTTTCAAATAAAATGTAATTAAAATATTTGTATTAAGCTTTAATGTAAGATTAACATTATTATTCAAAAATGTTTTAGAAATTTTTGAATACTTACAAATGCATACACAGGAATGTATAACAAATTTGTTAGTGTTGTGATTAATATGCAAAATATGATACTTGCTTCACAATTACAAATTAGTTTAAACTGTTTACAAAATTTTCAATAAGAACTTCAAGCTTCGTCACGCAAGCCATAAACATCAATATTGTAAAATATCCCAATAAATCGAATTAATGTTATCACTAATAAATATTATCACTTAATTGGAAACAAGCATCAATAAATTCACTGCTTATTGTATTATAAATTAATGATTAATATATACGCACGCTGGAAAACGATTCATATATACGCACGCACACACACACATATAATTATGAATATATATAATTATGAATATATATATATATACATATATACTCTTATATATATACTCCTCTCTCTCTATATCTATACTTCTCTTTCTATATAATATTATTGTCTAATCTCCTTCATATTTAAACAAAAATTTCCAGATCTATACGCTGTTACATTTCAATGCTATTAAAATTATTCTGCATCAAAACTGTACGGCTCGAAACAGAAAGTAATTTATAGAATGTAATTTTAGAACATTAAAATTATTTATACGCAACATGAAATCAAGGGAAAATCTTAAACTTAAGATTATATACGACGTTTATTATTATCATCAGTATTTATGCACCTGTAGTTATAATTACATATTTCGGTATGCTAAGCATTATTTAATGATGCAGGAATTTAAATTTACTGATAGGTAATTTTCAGACGATTAAGCTGAGATAGTTGAGTAGTATAAGTAATGTAAACATTATTTATATTTTAATAATGTTTATATATTTTTTTTCTCTTTTTAATAAATTTTTTTTAAGATTACAAGTTTACACAAAAACTTTTCATACAATGAGAAAATGCAAATCTATTAAAATCACAAGTTAATTAAATATGCATGCTTGAATAAATCCTGCTATTTTACACATTATAGTGAGAATTGTTTAATGATAAATAACCTATTTCAATAAATGTGTTCAAAAACTGTCTTTTAGACAAAGAAAGTAATAAAAGCATAATATATAATATTTTTTTAAAATTATAATATTTTTAAAGGACAATTTTTCTTTTTTTAAAATTTAACTGCCTTAAATTGAATTACTTTTTTTTTACATTTTTCAAATAAAAATGAAGTTCTGTTAATAGATTTGATGATTTCTGGACACAAAGTATTGAATGAACTTCAAAACGGCTGCGTGCATGTGAATTCGTATTTACTTCAATTGTAATATACGAGAATGTTTCAAAATGCATCTATGTTCAAAATGACAATTTACGTTTTAGGAATCGGAAATAGAAAAGGAATAATTGAATGTTATATTACCCTTGTGATTATTTTCTTCTTCTAAGACGTCCTCGGGAATGACACTCTCTTTTCTTTCTCTGAAATCAAATTTTTTCTGTCCTACGAGATCGTATTCGCTTTTTCTCAGCAGTTTTACTGGAAGTTTTGATTGTTGCTTAATTTTAAATCCAAGTATCATTGATAGTGACAAGTCTGTGCCATTTGGAAACGACAAATCCAAATTTTGATTTAGTAGCAAATGGGTGACAAATCAAAATAAATTTATACATTAGTGTCAGATTTGTTGGTGCATTGTAATAGATGACAGGATAAAATTATAACGCCCCCTAGTCTTAGTAACATTATATGTTATGAAAAATATGAGCATTTTACATTACCTTTCCACAATATTATTCGTAAACACAATACTTATAGCAAAATACTTACAGATAATCTTTTTTTGTAAATAAGCATTAGATATATTTACCATCAATTCAAATTGCAAAGTCAAATTAACTGAATAAAAAGTTCCTTTGCAGTTTTTTATATGTTTTTCGAATTTTTTGATTATTTTATTCTTTGAAAAAAATATAATAAAAAGATTTAATTTCATTCGACAGTATTATCACCCAAATAAGCGTAGAAAATATTCATTAAGTCCCTGTACTGTTTATATATCAGATAGGGCAGAACTTAGAGTTTTATATGATCAGGGAAAAGTAATATAATTTACACAAATGTAAATATAAAAGATTTCCCATCAATGAATCATTAAAGCTTATATTTAACTAGCACTAATGCTTTTTCAAGTATGATACTTGTTCAAGTAGTCACTGTGTGTAATGACTAGTTAATTTCCAAAAAAATAATGTCCTTGATATCACAATAGACTCATAAAAAATCCTGCTAAGAACTATATCCTTCTTTTACTATTTTCAACTCTCAGCTTGCGTGGAATAATAAAAATGGGAATCTACTTGAAAAAAAACAGAATAAATTGAATATAAGTAAATCAAAGAGAATGAATTTTGCAGTTATCATCAAATATAATCTTGATTCAGCTTATCGTTATCAATGTAAGTGACTGTATAAGAGAAAACAATGCCTCCTACTTGTAGAATATATAGGGTAAAGATATTTCTTTGGTTCTATTCGTATAGTTTCTTGTAGATTTTTTCAACATTTTTATACCTTAGAGCCATTTTTAGAATACCAGTGGGACGATGGGACGTTTATTTTTTTAAGTGAAAAATACGTACTAATATAATTAGTGACACACATAGTATATAACCAAAATAAGTTCAAAATATAATTTTAAGGTATTAAAATATTAAGTGTTTTCTTGTGGAAAAGGATTCATGATACAATAATAAAGACAAATGTTAATTTACACATGTTTTATAACTCATTGATGAAAAATTATTTATATATAAAATAGCTATTCTTAAAAAAATTCTTTAAAGCTTCTTAATAAGACGAGTATGATGATATTGCTACTTAATTCTAAACAAATAAAGTGACAAAACAACAAATTGATTAGGAAGCCGAGACCATACCTACAAATTGGGACGAAGCAGAGGATATTGGTCTATCTGATAAAAATATTTAAAATGATAACCATATAATTTTAATTAAGTAATTTTTCAACTGAATATACTTTTATTTCTTAAATTAATAACTATAAGAATTGTTCAAATTTTTTTCTAGAAAAATTAAATAATTTTTATCGTGTTAGTATTAACTACAGTGTGAACACGTAAGACAATAAAAGAGCGCAATAGTAAGCACGGGCATATGGTTAGGGACGTCTGGACTAATATTTCTTACCTTTTCTCAACTCCTCAGTAAGTAATGTTGTATTGAGAAACAAGAAATCTCAGTCGCTTTTAGTTTTTAGATTCTTGCCACGACTTCGAAATGTGAACATGATTTGCTAGAAAAATTGGAATAAAGTAAAATGTTAGTATGAGAAATGACAAATATTAATTCACATATTTTGCTGACTTAAGTTTATATCATATATAAATTATTCATAGCTAGAATTATCAAACTTTAATCAAAGATATCATTTATACTAGTTTGAATTTCATTGTATATTGTTTTTTTTTATCTCTTAATAAAACAAAACTGAGGCGTCATTCATTTCTTTAAAAGTTATTTGCATTAAAATCCGCTGGTTAAATTGGATTATTACTGACTATATTATATAGTATTAAATGTTTAAAAATTTAAAACTATACGAAAACTAATTAGTAAATGTATTAGACAAATCTAAATTATTAAAGTAATAATTATTTAAAGAACAGCAAATTAATATATGCAGCGAAAACACGTGGGAAATACCTAAAATATATGTACTTTTTTATCGTGAGTAGTGTGACAGAATTAAAATTCATGCATAATTTAAAAATAACTATATAACATCTGTCATAAAGTGATATGTATTAAAACAATAAGAAAGGATGTCATCAGTTTAAAAAAAATATTTATTGTAAAGATCAAATTAGATTAATCTATTGCATTTTCTGGTTTATATGAACAAATAATTAAGGCAAATATTCTAGTTATGCATATAAATGGCCTAAAAAGAAATATTTATTCTTCTTGAATGCTTTCTCCTAAAAGAGATCAAAAATGTTTTTCGATTATCTTGTAATATAATGTGGCTATGACACCATACTGTATTAGATCAATATGCAACAAACGGCAATTCAATAAACAAAAATTCACTGAAAGTAAATAAATCCTTATCACACTCTCGGAATAAAACTTAGTTGATTACTAATTTCATTTCATATAAAAATATGCTTTAACTGATATTTGTTCTACATAGAGAGAGAATGTAAAGACTGCAGAACATACTAGACATAAATATATGCTTTTTAGTACATTTCTGCCTTATGAAGAGGAAATGAGGATGTGTATTTTACGGAAGTAAGGATAAGAAAAACTCGGCAACAGCAAGGCAATTCGAGCATAAATTATAAATAAAGAAGTGATTGTAAAAGGAAACGAGGTGAGTTCTTTACAGCTCATTATCGGTGTATTGCGAGTTTTACGAACCCTTAAAAGACGAGATTTCTCTGTGGTCTTGGCAAATTACACCAGAAGATTCTTGGTTTAAGTTCGTACCATTAGTCTAGACTACTTGGCTTGATTTTATGATTTTTCTTTCTTACATGAAATTACTAAAGGAGAAAATTATTTTTGAAAGAAATTCTCTTACAGTACTGTAATTCACCTTAAAATTTGTTAAATGAAGCGGACTAAACATTTTTCTAGAAAATTTGAATAAAGAATCCCATTCCTTCGTGTTTTTTGTAATAGGGCTTCATTTAATTTGGAGGGTGTTGGAAGAAAAATATAATTTTGTTGTGGAAATCTATTAAAAAACCAGAGTTTATTTTAAATTTCAAAGAGAAAACCTTAAATTTTGTATTTTGAAAAAATTTTACATTTCTAAAAAAGACATTTATTTCTACGTATCTTAAGACAAAGAACTTATTACATTGTACATAAAAATATGATTTACGTATTTTATTTGCAAATATGTTTTCTTATATACTATCAATTCAGTATTCAAATAATGCAATTGTTCCCTCTATTTTAGATTATTAATTTAAAATCTCCTTTTACAAATAAAACAAAAGAATTTCAAACGAATTAAAATTTTACTTATATTAACTATGTCTACATTCACCGACTAGTTTTTCCAAAGAAATTCTAAATTATCATGCATATTGATAATGATGTTATTTAACTCTTAGAATTTGCCTTAATGAAAAATAATATAGGAGTAATTTAGATGTAATAATTTATAAATAAATATCATTGATTAAACTGACATTTTAATAAATTAGATAAAAAGGTAATATTAGTCCATTGTTTAAGATTACAAAATTTCGTGGATGACTATTTTAAGTCTGGTATGGAATTCTGTTTTTAATTACACCAGAAAAAGTTGTTGTCGTGGAAGATAGTAGAAGATAATGGAACTTAAGCGCCATTGAACTCACGTGATTTAGTGAGATGTGTAAGGTAAGGTATGATGTTTGAAAGTATCTTAGACTTCTTTATCCTTATTACCATGTTTGAGAATTCGAAATTCCGTTGCCAACAATTGTAGTTAAGTTTTTCTACTATGTTTAATCAATTCAAAACATGATGGTCAAACATTTCATAAGTTAATATTTAACACTATTTACTTAGAAAATAAAGTAATACCCAAGAGGTAACTCTTTTCATTCGATGGTGGTTAAAATTGGCCGTCATTCAGTAACTGACTTATTGATGTATTAATTGAGTAACTGAAACCAATGTAACTAATCAATGATATTCCTTTATGTTTGCATCATATTTTTGAATTAATGTTAAGATTGCGACTTATATCAAAGTAAATAGACTTATGACCCGTCTCCCGTAGACCTATTATCGTCTTGTCTGTCATCTTAAAAGTTAATCACTTGAGCTTAAAGTTAATCAAACACTGACAAATTAATTAAAATAATCAGTTATATCCAAAATATACTTTTTTAATTCTATAAAATAAATTGAGTGCTTTTCAATATCATTACTATGAATAGCAACAACTTCTATAATGTATCTAATAAGGCTCTTATCGGAATAAGAGATGAATACCGCCAGCAATTCGTTTGATAGCGTTCCTTCCTAATGTCAACAAATCTGCTATAAACGCTAGAATATTTCTACGCATTAACATTCTTCTTATTACTATTACCTTAATTCTTATACTCATCTTATGTCTTTTTTTTCTCATTTCAATCTTTCCTTTTCACTACTCTTCAATTTGTATAAGAACTTTGATTCGCATAACTGGAAGTTGAGTAGTTTGAATCAAGTAATGTTCAGGAAGTGTTTATAAGGACAGTTACAGAGAAGTGCGCCTCAAACGCAACAGATTTACATAAATAATCATAATCATGAGATTTCTTTAGATTTATTTATAACTGATGTTTTTAAAGCGAATTTTCTTATCATTACGTTATTTTCTGTAAAAGAATGCATTTTTTCATTTAAGGATCAACTGAATATATATTTCATAGAAATAATAGAGGGTATAAAATCTATATATTACGTAACTACAAAATGGTTAATAAATCTTAAGAAAAATTGGTACATAAAACACATTATAGTTTCTTCTTACAACAAAATGGTATAAAAGTAAAATCACTGTTATTAAATGCTAATTGAAAAATATTTCTACATTAACTGATATCGAAAATGTCGTCAGTTCTATAAAATATTGATTTATAAATCTCTCATGTAAAATAATGTTATTTTTATTTACATTATGTTGATACCAATTATATTCAACCAAACATAAATGAAAGTTGAGCTATTATCATTCAAAGCACTTAGAATCTCAAGTTTACTTAAGAGATTCTTTTTTTCTCATTTATATTCCTAATTCCCAAGACTTAATTTCCCTATTTCCATTACTAAAACTTTGCATTAAGTATAGATTCTAGTAAGTGTGATTTTTTTTTCCATTTTAGTAAATATTTAAACAAAACCAAGAATAATATATACTTGTATTTGAAATGGATGCATAAATGTGTTTCATCTTTCACAATTTACATTTAAAAATTAAATTAAATTAAAATTGAATGAACCCATTTAAATAATAATTATTTGATAATTATATAAGAATACATTGAGAAAGTCGTAAATATTTGTAACAACATAGGAATGTGAAAAATGGTAGGATCACATTTTATGCTGAACGCAAAATTTAATATTTAAGGAAAGAAAAATTTATATACCTTTCATAAAATATGTTCCAATCGAAGTGATAATGATTATATATATTGGAACACGTAAATATACTTATATCTGATTTTTTGGTTTGGTTTTTATTAAAGTCAAACTAGAAGAAACGTAAGGGCTATTATTTATATCTGAATATAAGAATTATAAATACATTTAATATCAGTATTAAAATTTTTGATGGATATATTATTTATTATATTAAAATACTAAAATATAAATAATAAAGATTGTTTTCTAAATAGTTTAGATCGTTTATCCACTGATTTCCTTATTAAACTTAAATTCATTTATTCTCCAATCGAATGATGAATATCACTCTAGTTATTAAACACATTAAAGAATGACTTTATATCCGCATTGAATTATAAATGAATGCACCTATATATTACATTATGAACATTATATGATTATGAACATTGAATAAAAATATGTCATAACATTTCATTACAATTTTCATAATTATATTATTACAACCAATTTTTTGAATGAAGAATGTTAAAATAAATTAATTTCCTCTCGAAAACTTTTCTGAATTTAATACCTTAAAACACACTCGATGAATAATAAAGAAAATATTAATTACGTGATAAGTATAAATTAATAATGTAGTAAGAAACACTAGAGGATTATTTCTAATAATATGATAATTATAATAATATCATATTAATACAGAATTTCATTATCAAAGTATCTTTTGATATGATAAAGATATTTCAGAATAAAATCTTTTTATAATTTTTGAATTCTTAATCAGATAAAATTTAGGAAAGTTGCAAGACATTTGTACCGGAATACTATTATAATTTAAATTCAAAATGATGATAATTATGTTATATCATTAAAAATTCTAAAATATATTCTTATCGCGAATCAGGAGAATATGCATAAGTAATGAGACAAAAAAATTGAGCAAGAATTAAATGTTCCTTAATGGATGTCAGAACGAACTTCCCAGTACTAAGCAAAGTTAAATGTTTATGTTTTAATAAAATAATAACATACAAAAGTAGAATATTGTAGTCACGTTCTTTTAAGTGGAAATGAATAGTGTTATTTGTCAGAAATGCAATAAATATTTTAATAAATCTGTATGAGGAAACTTTTTTTTTTTCGAAGAAGGTGAAATAGGATTTCAGCGAATTAAAACTTTAACTATAGCAAATAATTCCTTTGAAAAAGTTTACCGCTCCATTGTTTTGTACAATCTTCCGTCGATGAATAGGATTTTGTGTTTATAAACATGGTTTTATTTTATAAATCGATTTTCAGACTTTCTACATTGCACCACCTAGAATGTATTTACTTATCAATCATACGTACGAAACACATTTTTCTCTTTACTATTCTAGATCCACTAAATAATTTTGAATTGAAAACAATATCCTTTTTTGCGATATAAACTTATTTGTTTTAATTTTAAATTACTTATTGATCTGAGGTGTAAAGAGTGAAATTATAACTCCAAAATCTCAGCTGTGTTTCTTTCGGGGGTATTACAATCCAAAGAAATCAAAGTTCATGGACTAAATGTGTACCTAAATTAAAATAATTATTTAAAATTGCATGATGTATATAGTTTTAAAAGATTTGAAGGAAATATAATATGAATGTGATTTTGATAAAGTCATGTCTTAAAAATCTTTAATTAAATTGATATTTCAATAATATATACTTCTTCCTCTATTGTATGATTAGAGTTTTAGATTAGTGATTGTATAGATAACAGTCAAAGTAATTCTTAATTTCTACTATAGTTTTTTTTTTCTTATGCATCAAGTATTTTATAGTATCACACATAATTTGCTATTCATGGAATAATTTAAAATGTCAAAATATATTAAAATTCAAATTTTACACAATTAACTAAGAAGTCCTCAGCTTAATGTATATTTAACCATATTCTCTAAAGAACAGAAATCTTCAGACTTTTTTATATGAATTTATTGAAGATCATTGAAGTATGTATTATATAATAAGTATTCAGTTAAAGAGGTAGATGCAGGAATGCTGAAAATTTCGTCAGAGGAACGTAAAAGATTTTTCAACATATTTTTTTGTCATAAAAATGTTTAAGAAGATGCATAAATATAATATGTAGAGTTCATATGTTTAATTTTTATAATTATTTCTCTACATACGTATTGCACCAAATTTTATGAGTGTTCTGTAATAAAGAACAAAATATGATCTTAATTTACGAAATGATTTTTTTTTAAATTCTCTTTTTTTCAATATTTCTTACATCAGAAAGTCTACATTTTAAAAACATATTAATATTTTAAGAAAAATTAGAATTTTGCAGTAACCGCCAAATATTCCTCCTAATTAATAAGAAAAATCCAAGCAACATAATTTTATGATATTTAGATTTTAAGGCAGCAAAGTTCAAGCTTTTTTTTAAGTTAAAAAAATAAATAATTTTGATACTAACAATTATTTCCAGAATAAATTTATTTTTTTGTAATAAAATATATTTTTAAGCTTTTTTTCTCAAATATTTTTTTTTAAATAAGTAAATTCAAAACATTTTAAAATGAAAAGAACTTGATTTAATATAAATTCACTTTCATCAGAGTGTTTATCCTAAATTCAAATTTAATCATTCGTATAAGGTATATTCACAAGACGAAGTTCAAAAATTATTTTCTTAGTTTTTCCCACTAGGAAAATTTAAGGTATAAGAAAATAAACCCCGTCATCCTGAGCTACATACTTTGCATTATTTTTCGACACAGTCGTAGCGTGTAATCAGTTTGAAGAAACCATACTGATAAAACTTGCCTTGCGTTACAAGATATTTCCGCAGAGCCAGCTCCATCACTGCTATTGTTATTAAAGACCTTAGTACGTAATAACCTTAGACTTATTACACAGTGTGGACTCTAAGTTTGACACCATTATTCATCTATCCTGTAACACCATACCGTGTACTACATCATTGTTGTTCTCTTTCGTGGATGTGGAGTGACACAATTTTCAATCTTCATTCTCCACACTCTACCTTACATCCAGAACATGCAACACCAGGATTCAACTTTCTCACAACACATGAACTGTTAACGATACACGGTCCGCAGATGCTCATGGATGACTAGTTACAAGTGCCCACTCATACCGAATTACAACTAGCATTTCAACTGCCGACCACATTGTCAGTGTGGTCTCAGTCATGCTGGTCTGCTGCAATCATCTTATCTGCATCGCATTGCATATTAGTCATTTCTTCTCCACTGACACTGCAATGGATTGAAACAGTTTGATTTATATTAGATTTATGACACATAGCAATGCATTGATATAATATAATTTTAGCAATGTGTGTATTTAAAAAAAATTGAATCATGACAAAGAGGCACTTTTGAGTACATTTATGTGCATGTTGGAGTTCCTTGTTTACTTTCAAATGAAGATTTTCATGCAAGCGGTAAGTCACCATAAATATTTATGTCATAATACTGATTCCATGATTTTTAACAGAAACCAAATATATGTATTTCTACACATCGCCTAACATATTCGTTCCACATAATATATGCATAAACATTCAAATGGTGCGTTGTTGTCTGAGTGAATATCAGCTTAACTCAGAAGATAATGACAATTGACGATTGGATTGGAAATATTCAGGTCGGGACGACGCACAAGTAGCAGAGTTTGGGCAGTAGGAGCACAAACAAGAAATACAGCACTTGTATATAATAGCGACACGAATACAGAAAAAAAAACAGCACTTATAATGACATCCACAGTTATATCAGCACCGTTTAATTTCCGAACTCACTAGTTCACACTACACTCAAATCTCCGTTGTACAACTTTGTACTTCTAAGACAATCTTCGAAAGTTCCTTACAAATACATGCTGTTTCTAAGCCAATTCTTTAGGCAGGGGACGAAGATTCCTTGATACATCTATTCAGCCAATCGCTGACCACTCCCAATCGATCTCCGTGATTTGTGTCCGTTTCTTATTTGTAGGCTTTCCAGATAGTTTTAAGATCACAAAGCAAATTCTAATACTTTCCGTAATCTTCTATTTGTCACCAGTCAAAGTTTCCCACCAAATTTAAGAGGTAACTGCTTAAACTTTCCTTAGCGGTTAGAGGAAATTTCCTTAAATATGTCTTTTTTTAAACGGAACCGTGCAGGGATGCAAGGAAGAATCACCTCGGGATCGGAGCAATTTATATATTCTCTCCCTTTATATATATATATATATATATATATAACTTGATTTTATGCCGGAAATAAGGGAATCTATGAATTCCTCTGGCAATTGATTCCACTCGTTCAGCAACGATATTTCCAGATCTTTTATGGCTCTCAGCATTACAATTTCCAACCTCAGAGCGTCCAAGACATTATTTATAGGATTGAAATCTAGAGATCTGGCATTCAGCATTTTTCAGAAATTCATCGATCTGCTGATATCTATGTGACCTAGCATTGTCAATTATTAAAAGGAAATCAGGAACAAATGGACCACTGAAATATGGATATAGAGCTCCCAGACCTCTTTCTTATACCTCTCAAGAGTCACAGTGCATCTTTCAAAGTCATGGAAGTGTGTGCGGCATTACAAAATAATGCATGCCCCGGACCATCATGCCTCCGTTGTCGCAATGATTGATTTCTTGTCATTAGAGGGCAGGTTTCTGATTCTCTCCATATGAAAAAACGGCAATAATCACTAATTAGGCTGAACCGGAAATCATCAGTGAACAGAAAGGTCACCCATTGATTCATGCTCCAATCTGTATCATCTCTGTATCATTTTAAGAGGATTCCCCTGTTCGCAGAACTCAGCGGGACACAAACAACATATCTGCTTGCAAACAGAAAACGCTTGTGTTGTCTTCTGGAAACATTCACACTTGAAATTGCGGTTATTGTGACTGCATATAACTCACGAAAGACCTGAGAAGCTGAGGCATCTTTGTTACGTCTCGCTGTAATGGACAAATGGTAACCTTCTCTGGCCTTCAAATCTCTTGGACCCCCTTGCACAGACTTTCTCTCGATGGATCTGGTATCCTTAAACTGTTTCCATAAGTTAGACACTTCGCTGGGCGTTAAATCGAATTTTCTGCAAATCTGGTTTTAAAAATGTCCTGCTTCTAGCTTACCCACAATTCTCCAATTTATTTCATCATCTTGACCCTGGTTGTTACTCTGTTTGACTGTTTGAATTTTAATTTAAGGTATTGCTGCAAAAAAACACCAAAAAATTCAGCGAAATGCATGCACTAGCGAACGAAATGCGGATTTTGGCATGTGCGCTTATAAATCCTGTTTTTCGACTAGTTCCACCCCCAGATACGTTTACGTATTCACCGTACAGGATTTGGATCTTTGTTTTGATACAGTATTTTTTTATTTTGTTCAATTCTCCTCATGAAATTCTACAAAATATGCAGATTCTCTTAATTTGTAACACGAGTGGATATATATACATACATATATATATATATATATATAATTACGAAATTTCAAAAAAATGATTCAAGTTAAAGATTTGTTTATTTACAATTGTTACAATGTAGACAATTAAATGCAATTAATCAAAATATGGTGCGTAATATTTCAATACAAGTAAGCGAAACTTGTTTTAAATAGACAGTTTCTGACAGTTTTCTTCTGCTCTTATGAGGCAAAAGTTCAAAGCTCAACTACATGACCGGAGACATGAGACACGTCCTGTGTCCACTGAAACTATAATGGGTGACATTCAGCCTAAAATGTTCCTCTCAACTAGCGGAATGTAGCTGCCTGGAAGCAGTTCAGACTGGCGTTGAGGTGGTTCCTAATCTATTGCCGAGTTTTGATCGATAAGAAACGTTTTGGATCTGCTCACACACATACACACGCACAAACATATATATATATACAGTATATTCTCGCTATAACGATATTTTTTATATTTCTGGCTTTGTTTTGTTATATATATAGAGAGAGTGTTAATTACATAATAAAGGAAAATTAGTTAATACGTATTTAGAATTTAGATTTTTTAGCCTCAAAATAGATGGTCATCTTATTTTATAAGTTGTTGGTTTTTTATTAACCTATGGAAACTGTATCTTTCTTTTTTTTAGAAACCCATAGATTCTTACTGGCAGTACCGTTTTCAAGTCCAGGTTCATTAAGTATGCTTCTAGCATTTATAGGCGTGATTTGTTTTCTTGGAGTGATGGAGAAGCCAGCAGCTATCTGAGATAATATTTTTTGAGATCTTTCAAATAAGATAGTTCATTTCAATAATCAGTTAATTTTATTGCATTAACCATTTTGTCAATTATTTTTCAATCTAATTCTGATGAAGATATTTTATGACTTTTATAGTAAGACATCATCTTTCGCTACATTTCACCATATTTGAATACAAAAACAGTGCATGTTATAATTTTGATCAAATTAATGGATTTCAAGTGTTTGTGATGCATGCAATACCTTAAGAAAAAACAAAGCTGATGCACTATATATATATATATATATATATATAATTTCCAAACTATTGTTACATCGAGGAGATTCACGTGAATGTCTGTTTGAGATTTGTAATTTTAGAATCAGCAGTTTAAATTTCATAGTATCTGCTCCCAATGTTTAGCTAAGAACTGTGGAAAACACTTTCAAACGTCCTACGGTCTCATGTAACAAGTAATATAAAGAGCAAAAAAAGGAGTTAATGTTTGTGTAGGAGCTAACGAGGCATTAAAATTAATGATGAGAATCTCTCCACTTTTTCGTCAAAACAGTGTTCTGAAACATAATAAAGTATATTTTTAAAACGCTATGTTAAGTCAAAGCAACAAATTAACTATTTTGCCTTTATAAAGGTTGTTCTCTTTACGCTCTAAATGTTCAAAGCTGATAAGTTATGGTGTTCTCAAGATTTTTTTTTTCTTTTATGGAAATAAGAAGGAAGATTTCAAAGTCGAATAATCATGAGAATATTATATCAAATAATTTCAAAAATACCTTTATGTCTAAATATAATTTATCCATCGTTGTTTGGGAGTTTTCTTTTAAATAAAAAAGTTATTAAATACGTGGTTTTGTGAATAATTACGGATATAAATAAGAGTTTAATAATTGCTACAAAACCTCTAAGATTTTTATTTAAAATAAAATAAGATTATGAAATGTATTCTAGAAGAATAGAAGACATTAAATATGTATGTTTGTGTTTTTTTTAGACAAAAAAATGTTAATGGTATAAGACTGATGTATTAGAAGATGAAATGTGAAATAGAGGGGGAAAAATTAGAATAATTTTTATGTAATAAACTTTTGACAAATATACCTCTTCATATGTTTGTAAAATGTCTTACCGTAAATTTTTAAGCTTATTTTAGTCTGATTTAACAATTTTACCTACCTTTATAGCTTATACATTGCTTGTTGAATTTATATTTTGCATTTCAAAATGAACTTTTGCTTACATCTCATGCTGCATAAACTCAATAATATTTTAAGGCAGAATATTTTTCATTCGTATACAATTTATGAAAGTTTGGTATAAGAAATCGAGTAAATTAATGAATGAGGGAAAATTTATCACTAATAATTTTACTCTAAAATTGAATGAAACACAAATGATAAAGGTTGTGTTCAAAGGAATATTTTTTTTCTAAAAACCCTGTTTCAGTTCCTTTTTTTTTTCTTTTTTTTTGTTATTGATTCATTACTTAAAAATTTTAATTTAAATCCAAAATAAAATTAAATATTGTTTTAAAAACCAATTTTGAACTCCTACAAAAATTATAATTTTCTAAAAAATAATTATAACTAGCATCTTTCAGACATAAACATTTATTTAAATTAATATATAACAATTGAACTTAAAATAAGTTACGAAATTTATTTATAACATTATGCTTCTTTAAATGTATATGGATTCTTATAAAATGTACATTTATAATTATGTTAATTAATGGATACGCACTTTTTATTCACATGTGAAAAATAAACATGTTACACATAATTGATGATGTCGTCCTCGTCACTTGACCGTGGTTCAAAATTACGAGGTCCGTCGCCAATAGCCCTCGTGTTTTCTTCTATCATGACGTTAATAAAAAGCTAAACTAATCAGTACACTTCTAAATATGCTAAGCCATTTAGTCTTCCCCTTTGGTTACATAAGACTCAGATAATAGCGTATAATAGAAAAATGAATCAAATACGAGTATTATCATTGTAACCTAGGGAAACTGGAATAAATATGCAAGCCTGGAACTAAAAATGGTATAAATACGGATATTTGTATTCTTACATGTTTCGAATTGATTTGTTATGTATGATGTTAAACGAAATGTATCACAAAATATTTTGATACAAAACCTTATTTAGTTAACGCTTAACAGAAACAAGAAAAAAAAATCAAGTAACTTCATGAAAAATGCTTAATATTATTAAAAATAAGTAGCTTCGAGAAAAAATTATCATCAATTATGTGTCGGTTGGTACATAAAATATATTATAGTTTCTTCTTACAACAAAATGGTATAAAAGTAAAATTATTACCATTAAATGCTAATTTAAAATTATTTTTACATTAATTGATATCGAAAATGTTGCCAGTTCCATAAAATATTGATTTATTAAATGTCTCATGTAAAATAATGTTATTTTTATTTACATTATTTTGATACCAATTATATTAAGCCGAACATAATTTAAATTTGAGCTGTTATCATTCAAAACACTTATAATATCAAATTTACTTAAGAGACATACATAATCCCCATTACATAATCAACATTTAAAATAATCGAAAGTTAAAGGAAATATAAAGCACATCATACCCAAAACGTTTCTATTCTAAAGTTCGTCTAACACTTATAAGTTTTGAACTAAATGCTTCCTTACCAACATTGTTAAGACACATTTAGCTTAAAAAAATATTTTGATTCAATCTTTTTAAAATATATACTTACTGAAAAATTTTCATTAAAATGATTATAATATTTCATTCATTTTAATAACTTATTACATGAATTAAAAATGTGTGCAATAAAAATGCAATGACCGATATTAACATGAACCAAATCAATTTAAGTTCTTATACATAAATTAAGTATATGTCAGATGAACTGTTATAAGCATACAATGCTAACATAGTTTGAAAAATAAATTCTCTCAATAATATTTAATGTAATTTATTTACAGTTACGAACCAAGGAAAATCAGTTAACAGTTTGGGTTATGCATATTTTATATTAAAATAAGAAACTATGCTATAATGCAGAAAATGCAAAATTATTTTCATTACTTGTAATTTTTTTTTAAAAAAATTAAATATATGTTTGGTGATGTATTTAAATTACTTTTACTTGAATTTAATGGAAATAAATTTAGTTAATTGCATTACGAAAAGATAAGAACAGTTAAATGTTCACAACATGTAATACAAATATAATTAAAATAATTTTCCTTTTCCTCCAGGTTTACTAGACAATGACATAGTGTTCCTGAATAAAATATTTATTTCTTCATTCCTTGCGTACTTCATTAACTTCGTAACGACAGTAAAACATGCTAAATTAAGTGGAAAACTTGGTAAATTCCTTAAATGTTTGGATGGGAAAGACCTTTTATTCGCGAACCCGTAGAGATCAAAGTTTAACAAATAAATAAAATAATTATTTATTTTTATTTGATAGAGGTATCAGTAAATGCTTATTTCCACAATTAAAGCATTTTTTTTAAACCAAAAACGTTTTATTTTTCGAAACCCTGAATTATACTAATTCCGTTATTCGTAACACTTTTATGGAAAATTTTCAAACAGTTAACTTATATGAATTATGCATTAATTATATTGAAAAATAGATTAATAACTGTTCATTATTCTGATTGAATTGTAAAATATGATAGTAAGTGATGTTAATAAATTAGCATCCAGAATTACTATACAAAATTTTAAATTTAACTATGTTGAAAGTAATAGAATAAAAGTTTCAGAAATGGAGAAAAATGTTTCGAATTCACTCGCTTTAATAGATGTATGTATTACCTTTAATAGATTTAAGAATATTCTTATCTCACAATTTCAGTTACATTATATTTTGTAATTTAAAACCTATATTTCAGGAAGTTGTAAGAGATAAATGAAAACGATTCCTTCATATCTGTTTGTCAAAAGTATACCTGTGCGTTAAATATTTTATTGGAAATAAATCTTATAAAATATCAAAAAATCATACATTTAACTCTTAGATTTCTAAGTCGAAATTTAAATGTATATTATTTTATTCCTCTTACATCTTTTTTGTCTATGACTGCTTAGTTAAATTCTTTAATTCCTTGTATTATGTAGCAAGTAATTTAACAGAGGAATGAGCTGATTATTTGTATACAAGAAATAATTTAGTATTCATGTAAATCTTGTAATATTTTGCATTTGCCTTTCATTAAATTGTGGATTTTTAAACTTGATTATTATTTCATTACATTCTAATAAACTTATTACATCCATAATTTTATTTAATAAAAAAGGGAAATAATCATACATATTAATATACAGTGTATTAAAAATAAGTTCATTATAAATAGAATGGTGTTTCTTAAAATTATATTTTTTAAGATTTATATATATTAAACATATGACATATTGAAGATAGAAATCAAAACTTTTTTTCTCATTTCATACGAAATGCCTATAATATAAGAAAAATAGTTTTCAACGTTTTATTAAGTCTAATACCTATTACTGAACAATTTGTATGACGAAATATTTATTTTAATTACTTTAAATATATATTACATTTAATTTATTACATAATTGACAAAATGTAGAATCTTCCCACCCATTTTATTTCTTTTAAATTTCTCCTCCTTTACATCAATTAAATATGTGTCTGATTCAATTTTACTTTAAAGTTCTTTATTCTGTTCTTAGCACATAAACCCTTGTGTAAATTAAGTAAAACTAACTTTAAAAATTACGAAAACTGAGAAGAAATGCTTTTCATATTTAAAAACGTTCAAATTCGAACATTTTTAAAACATACTATGATTCCCCGGACTCTTTCTTTACATTTGAATATGATTCGGCATGGGTTCAACTATTTTTTTACAATGATTTTTAATATTTGTATTAAAAACAAACAACAAATGAATTGTACAACAAATGAATTATCACCAAGATTAGCTTCTCTATAGTTGTAGAGTTCATATTTATAAGACAATTCGTGCATATATCCCAAAAATTCTCTATTAGGATGATATCAGTAGAGCTCTCAGGTCACTCTAATGTCTCAAATATGAATTTCTGGACCATTTTCGACGTATGGTAAGAATCTGAATCCTATTAAAAATCCCCTTTCTATCAGGGTATTTTTTCTTCACCTCTGTAACAATCTTTTTATCCAGAATAGTAATAATTTGCTGAGAACGAATCACACCGTCAACAGTCTTGAAAGAACCAACCCCCAAATAACATCTTTTGAGGGTGTTTAACAAATTGGTAAACCCTTTCGCTAACGAATTATGCAAAAAGTGAAGGAAAAAATAAACCTATAAATTAATATAGATGCAAGTCTTGTTTAAATTAAGTAGAAATAAATTATTTCCTCTAGCTTGATCCCAATATGAGAAATATATGAGCCTTGTTAGTTTAAAAGGTTTCAAACATACCTACTCAGAAAAATGAAAGGAAATGATCATTTGACAAATTTAAGCTAATTTTTATATTTATTTTAATGTTCTAAAGTACACTTTAGCAATTGTTGTTTGATACAATGAAATTACAGATATATTAGAAAAAATATCCTGAGTGAAAAGCCTGGAAGAACTCATGGCATAGCGCTTCCTTGCATGGAGCACATATATATATCTAGTTTTCCTGAGATTGCTGGATAAGTGGCACTTGGCAACATTTCCCTCTTAGTTTTAGCCGGATAATGCTCACCACCATCTCTTCTCTATTCAGTAGCATCTTGCACATTTAAGCGTTTCTTCGTTTATGGTTCCCTCAATGTATTTGTTCTATCTTTCTTTTTGCTTTAAATTCCATAAAATCGAACAATTTACGATGCAAACACTAAGCATATGGTGAAAATTTTGAAGAACCACCAATTATGTCGTAGTTTATGTTCATACAGCTCTAATAATGAATCCATGAGTAAATTTTTACACCCAAATTCTTACTATACATTTCTATGGAAGCAGGTCTTGAAATTACGATAACAAGTTTTTCTTGCCTCCTCCAACATTTTACCGATCCTACATGATTTATTCCAAGTAATGTTGAACAGCTGAGGTATTAAGGCTTCATGAACAGCTGAGTTATATCAATCACTTTGTTATTGTTACGTTTCCCTTACTTGTGGTAATGGAAAATGTGCCTCTTGGATCATGTTTCATTTCATTGATAGATTTCAATTAATTTGTAGTTTTTTGTAACCTATTTGTACGTAATGTTTTCCAATTTTCCATTCAACAAGTTTCAACCAAAGAAGAATTGTTATGAATAAATTTTCGAAAAATACTTTGGGATTTATACATCATAAGTACAGAAAGCCTCCATACAACACTTCCAATTGCTCTAATTCTTTACAAAATTCCTGAGATACAGCATTTGTTTCTTGATAAATTTCAATGGCATAAACAGAGAAAGAAATTTCAGCTAGCACTCTGGATTTTATTTGTCATGGATGGGGTTTACCTTTTATGTGTTTTTTGATGTTTGACCTTACTTTCAACAGAATAATAATTTAATCCAGTGAAAAATACTCTTCCGGGTCGCAGATGTGAGCAAACACTCTGGAAAAGTGATCTAATACTGGTTTTATTTTATACAGCTTATTTATATTGTCATGAGATGCAATGCTTGGAAAAAATATAATTTTTTTAATAAATTTTTAAAACAGTTAGCTTCTTATTTATTCATTTAAAATTAGAAATTATAAGACAAAAGTAGTTTCTTAAGAAATTTTATTAAAGCTTTTTTATTTTTATTTTTAATGAAATTGCCCTTTACAACCGCGTGTTAATTTAAGCCTCATATGAGACACTATAGTTTCCAATAGATATGAAGTTTATTTTTAAGAAGTAAGCAAATTTAATGATATCATATGGTACATGTTGTCTAAAACAAGAGAAAGTTTTACTTACCTTATTTCAAAATATATTACTGAAACAAACAAATGATGTTACTTTTTCATTCAATCTTTTACAAAATCAAAAAATTTCTATTTTTCAAGATTGGTTTTGCGAGCTATTATAGTATTGAGCTACAAGTTGAGGCCCATTTTGAGGCTAAAATTGATAATAGGAAGCAATTCAGAAAAATTTGAATTGAGAAAAAAATCATTTTAAATCACTGTTTCTTTGAATTATTGCAGAAGCCTCATATGAGGTCCAGGTGAGCAAGAGGTTTATTCTTGCAATCCCGAATACTTTTGTCACACGATCTCAGCACGTGTTGAGTTCACTTGCATTGGACAAAAAAATGGCTTTCGTCGCTATATAGCCCTTTCCTCCAATTTTCGACTGTCCAATTCTTATATTTTAGTTACCACAAGTAACGCCTTTTCTTCTTTGCTTGGGTCAGAAGTTGTTTTTCCAGAGGCTGATAGGCTGGCCGAAGGGGCTGAAAGAAGTCGCCTACAAGAAGTACATGAGTTAATATTTTTTCTATGCTTTTTTAAATCTCTATTAAGTACAGCAGTAATCTTTCAAGGATATTTTTCACATTGTGTAAGTAGAAAAGTGTCATCTTTTGGCGTTGTTTTCTTTTTTTTAGGCTACATATTTCTCTCAACATTGGATATATGGAATTTTTTATATTATTTTATGATACAGCTCACAATTGCAAAACTGACGCCAGCTATCTTCAAAATCTCTCTATAAGTCTTTGGCGTATGTTCGGAGAGAGTAACAATATTTGTACACATTTGCGGCATCACATCCATCTCTGACGGCTGTGAATTCTCAACTGATGTGGTCATTGCTAAAGCTTTCATCTACGGAAGTTCTTGCGCATGCATTATCAGAATACCTTTGATTTGGGGAATTAGTTGCTGATCAAAGGATTTATTCCTCCCACCATTATTTTATCATACTTTAGTACGATTGTTAAAGAACAATAAGAATTATTTTAAAATTCATGAAAAAATTGTTTGTGTTCTTACTTCATTTTTGAATTCTAACTGTGATATTTAGAACTCAATTAACCCTAATCTCTTGTAGTGTTAATTTTTCAGTGGTTTTTACTTTATATATGTAGTTATATCAGTCATTGTATTAGAGCTATTACAAGAGTCTTTGTATAATTATCAGCAAGATGTCATTAATGATTTCTGATTTCATTGAAAAGTTGGAAATATTTTCACATTGGCATCATGTTTAGTAAAACAACTCAGTAATGCATGGAAAAAATTTAAATTTGCAACACTGTTTTAAATTATTTAATTGTTTTAAAATGTAAAATATTAGGTGTATTAAAATATCTAATGTGAACATTTTGGGTGGCTGAATTGAATTCTGTGATTTACTATGTGTTTTACGAAAAATTAGAGAATTTGCATGATTTTGCTATTTTCGAAATAACTATTATTCGACAACTTAATGATTTCTGGTTCTAAAAAGATAAGATAATTATTTTTATGTCTTGGTGTTTTTAGATTTAATGAAGGATTTTGGCGTCCGATTAACACAGTTATATAAGAAGAGCCGCAAGAGCAGAGTAAAGTTTGAAGCCAAGGAGTTTAGTTTCCGCCCAGAATGCTTAAGCCATAAGTGACTTGAGGGTTTTCTTTACTTAAAGGATTACTTACTTTTTTTTTTTCTGAGAATTCTTTTGTAGCTTGGATATTCGCTTACAAATACAATTTTATGTGTTTTAGAAAATGTATGCTTTAGAATTTATTGATGCGACGTTCTAAGTTTCAGTTTCTTAATGTGTCTATAAATGCTTAGAACTATTACTTAGTAATAATTTTAATATTTTCATTTTTTTCTATGATCATTCCCATTTTCAACCCTTTTTCTCCAATTTATCATCAATAACATATCTTGTATGAAGATGTTATCCCTTTTGTATTTGTTTCTTCCTCTCGACGTGTTGATAGTAATTTTTAATTACTAATTATAACAGTAAATTTTTGACATGGTAACCAAAATGAGTTACTTCTGTCGCTGTACTTAATTTAGATGATCTAAAAATTCAATTTTCAATACCCAGAATTATCAGTATTTTCTCTGTTTATTGGCTATACTAGAATTACGTGGCATTGAGTACATATTACCGATAAGTGCTTAAGTTATAATGGATATATCAGGAATTTCCAAAATTATATATTCCATTTAACAACGATCAGAAACCAGTCATTTTATAGCACTCAAAGAAAAGGAATATTAAATCAATTTACTTTACATTTTTCACCTTTTTATTTTAAAATTTTCTGGTAAGTAGAAACATTGCTTTATTTCCTATTTTCATAAGTTAAAGAAAACGAATAATGTTTTCTTTTTTTTTTGCTTAAATATTCCTCACAAAAAGGTAAAAATATAAACCAGAAAAATTTTCTGATGCTATCTAAAACACATAATTTCGATGATTCATTATTTTGTTGCGCATCATCTTCAATGATTGTTGCTTGAGATTATAAATATATATCTTAGTGAACGAAATGTATTATAACGTATAGTTGTATCTCTGGAAATATGTTACAATCCACATCACATGATATGGTAAAACTAACATTAAAGTGACTAGATATAAGGAGATCATAACTGCGATAACAATACTATTAATATATATATATATATATATACATAATACACTTGTAATTAAATATATTATATTAAAGATATATTTTCATTTTAGTAGATCTCTTTTACAAAAGTAAGGAACATAATTTAATTGGTATGGCAAAATCAGTATAAAATTGTAACGCGTTCTATGCTTGTATTGTAAGCAAACAATAATGTTATTAAAAGAAATTTTGTAAACACATTAATTACATCATCGAAAAAGGCCTGCTAGCAATTGTCAGGCTAATTTGTTTTTACTGCGTGTTTTATCAATTAAACTATATTGTTAACACATCAGGGCCCTATATTAGCAATAAGGATCCGATGAAATATCTTAAGCTTGTTTAACATTGCGCCGTCGAGGTGACCACCAAGGAAAGCCACAAAACACGTTCCGTAACCATGACTGATAGATGGACAAGGTGAATAAATGGAACGAGAAAGAGATCGATTCACCTGGTGACGAAGCTTTAGGCAGATTTGTTTTTTTGCTGTAGTTGGAATTTTTGCAATTGACATCTGTAACTTAAAAACTGATTTTTGATTCGGATGTTTGGCTTGGGATTTGGAAAGCCTCATAACTGTTTACAAAACTATAGCAATATTTTGTTGAAACCGACGCCTTTAATATACTTCTTATTAAAACAACATATTGAAATATTAATTTTCATTTACAGCACTAAGTATTATAATTTTAGAATGTCTGCTTCTCAATGTATGATAAATTCACTAAACGCAAGGTTATCATATTTGAAATGCAACAAAAAGCTTCGTATATAGTATACAGCATTAATTAATATCGGAACATGGATTTAACACTTTGGTTTTTTTGAATACTTCAAATTTTTAATTCGTTTATTTAACTTTCCCTGATTTACTATGTATATTTTTCGCTGCTTCTTGAATTTGTGGAGAAATTGTGACCACAGTAGTCAAGTCATTGAGGCAGCGGACTCGAAGCCGGGGGATTCGGTCAAGTTGTAGGTTCTAGCCTTGATGCCCCTTAAGACCTGCTGTGCAGCCGGGGCTAATGCACTTTAAATCTGTCGTGGCTGAGTCACCCCGTTGGCGTGATATAGATGACCGGAGGGAGAGATGCCAGTTCAAACATCATCCCCGTTTCTTAAGCGAGATTCAAAATTAAAAGTTCTGTTGCCTTTAACCCTTGTATTGCTTCTAGTGTCAAGTTAATAAAACAAACCAACAACTTTATAGAGAAATTCATTGGCTCAATTACTTAACAAGTAGAAAATAGAAAGTTTGGTATAAAAATAATAAGTTAATCCTGTTATTTAGTCCTAAGACTGAATGTGCAATTCAATTTGTATTTGTTATTTATATTTCTATATTTTGTGCGCAAAATTTTAGAAAACTGATTTATAACAAATGCTTATTTATATGGTTTATGAAAATTATTTATTTATATTGTTTTAGTCTTACTACATACAATCACAGATATATATATATATATATATATATATATATATATATATATATATATATATATATGTATGTATGTATGTTTATATATATATATATGGGGGAGTGTGTGTGTATACGAGACTATTTGAGTATCAAATTGTCATTAATTATTTGTTTTTAAATGGCAATACACTTGCTCAAATCAAAGATCATTTGGAGTCTGCACCATTATTTACCACCATGAAATTTTAGGCAGCTGAATTTAAAAGTGGCCGTACCAGCTAGGTAGAAGATGAACTCCAACCACTGATGATAATATTGCTTAAATTCACCAAATGCTACAAGTCGGCTTTCAAATTAAACAGAAAGAGATTGCAGACGCTAAAATTATGTCCAAAGAACGTGTTTAGTATATTCTTAAGCAACACAAATAAACTGTCTGCTAGTTGAGTGAAGAGTATTCGAATGTACACTTCTAAACTCTGTTGACGTTGTTTCAGTATAATAAATCAGAGTTACAGTATCTATTAATTGCTGTAGATGATACTTGGATGCAACATTATTCGCCAGAAATAAAAATGCAATTAAAATTGTAGGATGCAAAGAGGGAATCAGCTCCAAAATAAAAGCAAACACTGTTTAGTGGACTGAGAAAAGGATGCTGACTGTTTCTTGGGATAATCATGTATTTATCTTAATCAATTCTCTTTTTATAGGAAACCCATTTACTGGAGTAGATTACGCATCATTACCTGACATGTTGAAATAAAAAATTGCAGGAAAATGACCACATTTGCAGAAAATATTATTTTCACTAAGACAATTTGCCACCTAAAACTCAGCAGATACCATGGCAAAAATGTATAAATTGCAGTTTGAAATGCTTGACCACACTCCTAACTCACCAGATCTAGTTCCAACCTACTTCTTTTACTTCCTAATCTAAAAATGAAGTCCGGAGGAAAAATGTTTTTGTAAAATAAGGAGGCTATCAACTTGTTTAACAATTATTTTGCAGAGAAAGACTATGAGTACTATTTGGACGGACTAAAGGGAAAGGAGCATCACTCAGAGAAGTGTGTATATTTACAACGAAACTATGTTGAAAATAAATTTAAAGAAAAAATATCTTGTGTCAGAAAACTCTCGCATTATATATATATATATATATGTGTGTGTGTGTGTATGTATGTGTATATATATATATATGTAATATTGATGATGATGACATTGTGTGTATATTGTGTAATATGCATATATGTATATGTATAATATGTATGTATGTATATGTATATATATATATGTATATATGTATATATACACATATATATGCACACATATATATCTCCAATATACACTACACACACACGCTTATATGTATGTATAATATATATGTATGTATACACACATATATATATATACACACATATATATATATATATATATGTGAGTGTGTGTTGTATGTATATTATATATAATTATACAACTACTATTGTTATTTAAGTTTAAATTTAACATTCATATAATTTACGAGTCATATCTAATAAAAACCAAAATTAAAATTTATAAAAATTAAACATTTTAAATTATAAATCTTACAAAACTACAAAATAATAGTTTACAATAAAATTAAACCTGTATAAAATTAAAGTTAAATTTAGATGAGTAATTATCTATATTTTTAAACATACATATAATAATGTAAAAAAAGTGTAAATTCCATGAAATATCATGCATAATTTTTAAGAATGCACTATAAACACATAAATATTTAAATTTAAGGTATAAACCACTAATTTTATAAAATGATAAAAATGTATGATGTTAAAAAGTATAATCAAAGTTTGCAATGCATTTCTCATTAGTCATTAAGTTTAAAAACAAAGATAAAGTAATATTCTAAGCAGTCTTAGACTTGTGCTGAGAGAAAAATGTGTTTATACTATTACGAGTGTAACACATTACTCCTCAGACACTTACAATATAACAAAATTATATTAACTCTAGAACACTAGTGTTCCCGTTGATCTTCCTTTATTGGCTCTTATCTACTCTTTCCCTTTCATTGATACACTTATTTGACCTTGAGAGCTTCGAGGCGTCACTTAGTTGGCTGCATGCTAAGTGGTTTGATTTTTTTTTGTCTACGGTTCATTTCTCTCGCTTCATGAGCTAGAACTGAAACGTGAATTTTATGTGAAATTATGCTATTATTATGTGAAATTTTGCCTTCATGAATTTTACGTGTCTCTGGTATTTTGCCAAGTATATTTTTCGGGACACCAGTAACACACGATTTTTAAGTCGGTAATTTTAACGTAGTCCTAGTAATAGTGTCTGTTATTTTTAAATTTTTGAGTGGCATATTTATATAAATGTTTTGATACTTATTTCATACTGTGTTGAAAATATAGCCAAACGATACAAGTAGTTGACGTATAAAGAAATTCAAAAATTAATTTTGAAATATGATGATAGTGAATGTGGAGATAATGATGAAATTGCTGAAGTAGTGATGACAATGATACTGATCCAGATTATTTTCCTAATGATAAAATGTAAAGATAAAAATACGAATTTTACACGAACACGAAAATTTTACATATCTCAAAGATAGAAGAATATAAAAACACGCTAGTGTTCCATGGTTTAACTGAAGTCAACATACATCCAAACAAAAGTTTAACCAAAAGGAAAATTAAAGTAAACAAAGGAAATCAAATACTTAAAAAATTAATTTGAGTAACAATTAAAAATTAACTAATTAAGTACATAATTAGAAATATTTAACAAAAAAATGAGTTAAAAATGTATACAGCATTAGCAGAACACAAATCATGTACTCAAAACAAATGTCTTATAAGTCACAAGATATTATTTACCAGGAAAATTAGTACCACTAAGAAATTTGATTATTTGATTGATTTTTTGGAACAAATGTTATTTTCTTAACTCCCATTTAATACCAATTTTAAAAACATTTATTTAAAAATTCCTTATGCTTAAAAGAAAATTCAAGAATCATTGAAGGAAAAATGCTAAAAATAATATACCAATCGATGTTAATTCTGTAATAATTTTCTCTCTGAAATTAGAAAGTAACTAATATATATATATATGATATTTGATTGATTTTAATCATTTTTAAAAGATTATTGTTACAATTAAAACTAATGTTTCTGTTGGATATCAATGACTATTTTCTTTTCCTTCCATCAACATAAAATAGAATGCGCCGCGCCATGTAAGCTTCGGCTGCGCATGCGCGCTATGGATAGCGAAGTTCTATCCTAAGAACTAATACGTCACTATGATTCTTTGCTGCTGCTGAATCTCCAAGCGTGAAACTCAAGCTGCCGCTCACTCTTTAAAATATGCCTTTCTGTAAATAAAACATCTTTTCGTAATTCCGCCATAGTTCTGACTGCGTTTACTTCCAACAATGGTTTTGGCCCAAGGAACATAAATGATGAATCATTAGCAGTGTACTTTACAAAAGAATCTACATAAAACGACACTTCAATCTAAAAAACTACGTATCCTTGATAAAAAATAAAAAAAAAATACTGAAATCATGGCAACTCAACGCTATAAAAGAAAATGAACAAGGATAACTATGACACCTGGAAATTATAAATTGAAGCAGTCTTGATAAAAAACGACCAATGGGATTACGTGAATGACAACGAAGTTAAGCCTAACGAAGTTGTCACGCCCGATGCCATTGAAAAGCTACAGAGATGGAATGAAACCGATTGATAAGCTCGAAAGCGGACATTAAATTGTCTATCAGTCCAAGTGAACTTTGTCATGTTAGACATTGCACAGCTTCAAATGAGTTTTGGAACAAATTAAGAGCTGTATTCAAATCTAAAGGACCATCCAAAAAGGCTGCGATTTTGAAACAACTATTGTTTTGGAAAATGACCGATACAGAAACAATGCCGGATCATCTTAAATAATTTTTCAACACAATAGATAAGCTGAAAGAAATGCAGCTGGATATTGCCGAGGATCTCTTATCCATTTTATTCCTATACAACATTCCAGACTGTTTCGAAAATTTTCGATGTGTCATTCAATCCAGAGACGAACCGCCGAATAATGGAATTCTCAAAATAAAATTGCTGGAAGAATTTGAAGTAAGAAAAAGAACGATAAATTTTGCATTACAATGTGCTCAATAATCTTCAATATGGAAGGATTAGCAGTATTCAAAAATGAACTCTGAAAATTGGAATGCAAACCAAAGTAAAGAAGCAAATCAGAAGTCTTTTAGAAATATAAAGTGTAATTATTGCTCAAAGTATGGACATAAAGCATCCGAATGTCGCAAAAAAAATCTTCGACAGAAAACACGTATCTCCAAATCACAACTCGTCCTTGTTAGTGAAATCTGATGAATATGCATCGTCGGCTGTGTACTATAATAAAGCCCAGAATGAAAGAAATTCAAACTCCTGGTGTTTAGATAGTGGAGCCACCTTTCATATGTTTGAATTATGGAGCTTCATGTAACAATGTTTTCTAAAAAAATTATATTTGTTGTCATTTTGTTTGAATATAATAATAATGCTTTTATTCTAATAATTAGAGTTTTATAAGATCTTAAGGTATACAGTATTATAAGTCATAACATTATAATTTTCAAACCATAACCTTCTTTTCGTGTTCGGCACTATCATAACTATAAATAACTGTACGTTTTAAAATGTACGACTAAAAATTGTCCGATTTCAATTTTATTGAAATTTTTTTATTATTTTAAAATTATTAGTAAAGTGTTTATGTTAATTATAGTACAATTGCAATAAACAATGCAAGCAATACTATCTCGTTAAGTTAAGTTTATAACCCTTTACAGGTTTTATCATTATTGGGTAGTGTTTTAATCTAAATGCTCATAGTTTTTTGTTTATGTTATTTTACTTACATGGAATTTTAAAAAAATATCTAAAATCTTCCGACTATGATACAAAACTTAAATAAAACAGATACAACTGCAAAATATTATAATTATTTTAAACATAATGTATAATTTAAGTTATAATAGAATCGGTATAAACTAAAATTTCTACACTCTTTTTTTTCTGTGTTTATTACGACCTAATTCATTTTAAATTCAAATTCGCTTTTAAATGTTCAAGTAAAACTGTAGGAGCTATCTCTTTACTTTATTTATTATGTTATAGAGAAGGAAAAGAAAAGAAAAAAAGAACTTTCAGAAATTTTTGTAACAATGACTTTGGATGAAAGTGTACTATAAAAGTATATTTTCTTTTAATACAGTTTCATTTTCTACTTGGTCTGTTCCTTTTTTGTACATCTTCGAAAATTATAGCTTTAATCCTTTATTTTCTTTCCAGAAGAATCATTCTTATTACTTGTAATCTTAAGGTAGTATATTTTTGCGAAGTTCTTGATTGATATTTTTGTATTCTGTAACTTATTTTTTGTTTCCATAACTTCTTAATTTTTTTGTTTTCAAGATTTCTTCCACAGTTTGAACTTTTAAAATACCACACAGTTCGAAAGGTCTATATTATTACTTTAGTTTCTCTTTTCTTATTTTAAACCAACGTGCTGTAGATACGTTGTAATTATCAATATCTAAAGCCACAATGAACAATCGATCCGTTATTTTCTCCGAAAAAGAAGCAAAAATAATTGAAGCCGATGAAACTGTTCTGAGGACAGCGAACCATAAAGGAGATTTGAACTACGTGAAACTGAAAATTGAAACAGCAACTATCGTCACCAAATTTCAAAAATGGCTACAAAAATTTGGACATTTAAATAAGAGTGATATAAGGAAATTAAAGACTGAAAGAATGCTGGGAGGATTACATTTTAATAAAAAATGTTCCGAAAAGGACTGTAAAACAGACCAGTCAAAACAGACTGTTGCCCTTTTTTCAAAAGAATCTAAATTGAAAAGTAAAAATTTTCTATAGCTTGTACATTGTGATATCTGTGGACCTATGCGAGTACCGTCACTAAGAGGTTCGTATTATTTTGTTACTTTTATTGATAATAAATCAAGATAAGGTGTAATAAATTTCTTGAAAGCGAAAAATGAAGTGGAAAAAGCTTTCATAAACTTTAAAGGCTTAGTTGAAAAATAAACAGGGAAGAAAATTAAAACACTTCAAACCGATAATGGATTAGAATATTGCGGATCAGAATTTGAAACCTTGGATCTTGAAGAAAAATCTGCTGCTTTGACTCCTGAACAAAACGGAGTTGCAGAAAGAGCAAATCGCATAGTTGTCTCTTAATCCAATTTGGATTAAATTCTAACTTCTGGGCCGAAGCAATTAATGCGCTATTTACAATCGTAATCGCTCGCCTAGCAAGAGCATCGCGATATCAACTTCATATGAATTTGCTTTTAGCCAAGTGTGTCACAAATAGTTTGGACAAAAAGCATATGTGTTGAATAAATGATTGAAAGGCAAATTTGAGCCGAGATCGAACAAACATATTTTCATCGGATATTCAACAGAATCGAAAACGTATCGGCTGTTTGATAAAAAAAAAATATATAATAGCAAGCTAAGATGTGAGATTTATTGACGAATTTGAAAACCATCTACCAGCATCAGAAATGGAATTCTTTACCCTGCCTATAGAAAAACAATATTCTACTCTTAGCGAAGATTCGTAATCTGAACTTGACGATGTAACGAAAAGAGAAGCAACGTCATCGGATTCCCAAACAGAAACTGAAATTCCGGTTCATTGTGACATCATGCCTCCGTGTAGAAGCATTAGTCACCACGTGCCAAGAATACTTCGGATTTTAAGAAACAAAAAACAAAATTGAATGAAGATGGAACTGTTGAAAAATTAAAAGCAAGAATTGATGCAAAAGGATGTTCTCAAACACCTGAATTTTAACGAGATTTTTTCTCCAGTTTCAGGATTAAGTTCAATACGAACTGTTATTGCTCACGCAGTTGAAACCAATCTCACTGGATACCAATTAAACTTTGTGATGGCATACGTAAATGGAAATTTGAACGAAGAAGTCTTTATAGAGCAACCAGAAGACTTTCGTGTTTCTCCTGATCAGGATCATGTTTGTTTACCAAATACGTTCTCTTCATGGTCTGAAACAATCAGGGAAACAGTGGTACAACAAACTAGACACTAAACTCAAGTCTCTTGGATTTAAATCGTTAAATGTTGACAAATATATCGATCACATGAAAACATCTGCTAAAGCAATCATTATTTTATATGTTGACGATTTAATGGTGTTTACCAGCAGCAAAAACGTTTTAGAAAATATTTGTGGTGAGTTAGCAAAATCTTTCAAAATGAAAGACTTAGTACTATTTCAATATTGCCTAGTAATTGAATTCAAACAAGATAAAAACAGTTTAACAATATATAAATTATTGTACATTGATAAAATATCGTGCACAAGAACAAAATGCAAGTTGTAAAAATTGTTGCAACTCCCATGGATACAAGCAATAAATTAGCTAAAGAGATGTCTCCACAGAATGAAAAAGAAAAGTCAGAAATGCAAAACTTACCATTTCGATCATTAATTGGTTAGCTAATGTATTTGTCTGTCGCCACAAGACCAGACATTACTTACACTGTCAATTTTTTTTTGCCAATTTAACAACAATCAAGGGAAAACACATTGGATAGCAGCAAAAAGAATCCTGAGATACATGAAAGGAACTGAAAATCAAGAATTAATTTACAAACAATCTTCAAAACCATTAATACGATATGTCAATTCTGACTCGGCTGCAGATATGAATTGCAGGAAATCTTGTACAGGATACGTATTCAAGTATGCTGAAGGAGCTATTTCTTGGGAATCAAGAAAACAATGAACTGTTGCATTATCAATCACAGAGGCAGAATATATGACTCTCTCAGAAGCTACATAAGAGACTCTTTATCTAAAAAGATTTCTCAAAGAACTTTCACAACAAGAGACTGAAACATTAGAAATTGTAGTGTTTGCTGACAATCGTCTCTAAAACTTGTTAAAACCCTATTTATCATTCGTGCTCAAAACATACTAGCATTCCTCATCATTTTGTACTAGAAGTATATTAAAATAATTTGTTTGATTTAAAATATTTACCATCTAATGAAATGTCTGCTGATTAGTTAACAAAACGTTTAAATAATAATAAGCATAAGGTATGTAGCAAATTAATTGGATTAATTACATGTACCTGTAATTAATCTCACATCTGTACATATTTATAAGTGCTTGCATTATATTTTTAAGGCATTATAATAGTCATTAGAAAATTGCATAATTTTTTTTGTATTTGAAATAAATATTGAGAGGGGGAGATGTTTGATATCAATGCATATTTTCTTTTCCTTCCCCCAACATAAAATAGATTGCTCTACGACAGGTAAGCTCTGGCTGCGCAGGCTCACAAAGGATGGCGAAGTTCAGTCCTGAGATTAATACATCAGTACTACTCCTGCTTATGATGCTGTTGAAACTACAAACGGGAAACTCACGCTACTGCTCTCTCTTTAAAATATATCTTTCTGTAAATAAACCATCTTTTCGTAATTGTACCATAACGTTTAGCATCATTGCGTTTACTTCCAACAGTTTCCATATATAAACCTTGAGAAAAAAACCTTTTTTGTGTGTAGATCAATTTATTAAATGATGATTTCTATTAGAATAATTATGGAATCTATTTTTAAAATAAAAATATGGTTTCAATCACTCAAGAAATATAATTTGAAATATGCAGCTTTCTCTCTTGTCATATACACATTATTAATAATTTTATTATATAAAATTTCCAACAGCATATAATTATGTTAATATGAATATAAATGTTATATATATATATATATATGTATGTGTGTGTGTGTGTGTGTGTGTGTGTGTGCGTACAGAAGAACGCAAATAGATGTTATATAACAGACATCACAAGCAGCGCGTTTACTTGCGCGTCATATGTAGCATCTATCATTTGACAAGAGAGAGATTGCTAGACGTTTTGAGAGACTTCATACTCTAGAAAAGAGTATTCTCTTTAAATTTTGGTAATTCAAAATATAATTGATCCTGGGTTAGCTAACAGGTTGACAAAGTCTCGAGTGTCTTGAGATTAAATTAGCTCTATGATTTAAAATAGTGATTTTAAATCTGGTTATTTTATATAGAAAACGATAATGTGCATATGTGCTTATAACTCGTCCAATGATCTGCCAGTTCTGAAGAGGAAAAACGCATTATATATTTATAAAATTCATTATCGTTATTTCTTGTTCGATCATTACATGGAAGATATTTTTCCGAAAATATAATTAAATGTGAATGTATCAAAATAACTTCAAACCCTTAAACTTTTGATGAAATTACTAGATTGTTGATCATAACATGGAATACATACATAAACAGGAAATTTAAACAAAAACAATATCGTTGTTTGAAAAATATTAGAAGTAATTTTACCATGTAGCGTACAGACGTAAATAAACATAAACACGCGTAATACTTTTGTGCACACATAATTATGTTGAGTATACATAATTGTGTTTGTTTTGTTTATCTTAACGCATTATTATTGGTTGAGTGTCACTAGTTTTCTGTGTATCAGTATAAGAGAGGTTTTAAGGGCAAATTTGTCAGAAGGGGAATCATGAATCTACCTTTAACAAATATCTGCATTTCCTTTCTGGTTTTATTTTTACAATTCATACATCTATACAATCAAATAAAACATGACTACACAAATTATATTAACACAGAAAGTGTAGTGAATGAATTGAAATAAATGTATATGAAAGCCATGGAGTACTGAATAAGATATCAGAAGTGAAGTTAGTCGTGAGTAACAAGTTCTGGTACAAGAAACTGAACCTATTCGAGAATTCCTAGTAATTTTTCATAACCTGTTTTAATCCGAGTATGTTATGAACTAGAAATTAGTTATTTTTTTTTAAACTAGATTTTAGGTGGGTTGAGGGTTAGTTAAAATAGTGTGAAAGACTAATTACTAAATATTCTTGACTGAGGTATAAATAAAGGATTAGATTTAATTTAGATTGTTTCTACTGTTGAATTTTATATTATTTACCTGGAATTTTTTTTTTGTAAATTTGAAAAATTGTCTTTGGAACTAATGATAGAGAAGCTTCATAAATTAACATTTTGTAAATGTAATATTATTTTCAATAACATATGAACTATTTGAGTTTATTATATTATAATGGATACAGCTTTAAATAACTAAAATGGCTAACTTGTAAGTGTATCATGTGTCTACTTTGTAATACATTTTAACTGAAATTGTGGCATTGGCATATTTATTAATTACCAATTGCTAATTTAACTCAGATTTTTATTTTAAAATTTTGAAAAATTAATAAATTTGCTTATGCTTATTTTTATTTCGTATGAAACGTCAAAAAAATTTTTTTTTATTCTTTATCAAACATAAATATAAAATATAGATCTCCAACGAAAAGATTTATACGTGTTTTCTATTTATAATTCGGATAATTCCTATCAATAAAGAAAGCATAATTAATCAATCATTGGTGAAATTCATGTAAAATTAATAATTTTAAATAATGAACGATGTGTTTTGTGAATATGTTTGAGATGTAATGCACAAAAAGTTTTTAGGTTATTGTTAGATTTAATTATTTAAGAATTTTGAGACTAGAGACGATAAACTTTATTTTTCACTTTGTGATAAAATAGAACTTACAAAAGAGTTTTATATAACGAGGTTAGGAAGCATACTATAAGAATTACGGCAAAGAAGTCCTACATGTTAAACAATCACGAAATCATTAGAATTGTAAGGTTTAATGCAAAGTTTAGCAAATGAAGTTATAATTTTTGTTAAGAAGAATTCATTTTGTTTTCTCATTAAAATAAGATTTAAAACAAGAACCAATTTAATCTTTTTCAAACTGCTCCATTTGAAGATATTTTGTTTTATGTTTCTCAAAACATATATAGTAATTTTTATATAATTTCCCCTATTAAAAATACCAAATATTTGTCTAATTTAATATTATTAAACAGAAATTCTAAATATAAGCATTTTTATTGCATATTACGTATAATTTTATAAACTTATACTAACTAAATATAAGTTTGACTTCTGAAATTATTTCCTTTGCAAGAACCAAATATAACTACCCTGAATAGGTTCCGCTGAAAAAGAATATTTTACTAAGATAATTGTTTGAAGAATTAAAATATTTTTAAATGGTTGAGTAAAAAAGGCATTGTATTTTAGATGTATACACGTCAGCTCTAAGTCTTATGCTAGAAGAAAAATGCAAAATAAAAGGAGAGACACAGAGAGAAATAAAGTAAGATAAAACGGAAAGTAATTTCGACCTCATTTTAAACTTTTCTAAGAATAAATTAGATAATTTCGGTACAAAACTTCCTACTTAATTAATCAGCCTCCTAATTGTTTCCTCCTGCTTTTCTTTCAGTTATTATAAAAAGAGAAAAAACACAATGGACGATAATTTAAAACTATTGTTAAACATAAATTGCTACGCAAATAGGGTAATTGTTTTGAAATATTTATTTTAAGAAATGATAATTTTATATAGTGCTTGAAATTTAAATTATTTTTTTTGAAATACTATTTTTGTGAATTTATTGACTCTCTCTCTCTCTTATATTATGGTTTATACATATTATAGCTGCCAATAGAACTCATTTTTATTTTCTGAATATATATGAAAATACACTATTATAATATTATAAATATTATCTCCGCCTCAAAATAATTTTTCCTGCTCTTTTTCTTTCAATTATTATTAAAAGAGAAAAGAAATTACGAACACTTTTGTTCGACATAACTTTTTAGATGTATAAGGTCACATTTTGAAATATTATTCATGAGATTATTTTATATTGGTGAAAAAATTAATATTACAATATTTTTTTGAAATTGTGTTTTTTTGAATTTAACTCTTTTATTGTGTCGTTGATTCATTTGGTATACATTTATTATGATATGCACATTCTACATATAAAAGATAATACACTTTTCCCTAGTGAATTTATTTCTCAAAATATTCTAAGAATGGGAAAGAACTAAAATTCTTCATTTTTTTTACATTTTATGACATTGAAAACGCATTACTTAAAATATATGAACAGAAAATGATAAAACATGGCGAATAGAGAAACACAACAGAGAACAACAATTGAGCTTTATTTCGAAATAATATGCATAATATAGAGGAAGAACAGCGTCGACCCTGTAGATTGATGGACCACCGTAGACTGTGATACACGAATCAATATGTTTAGGTACAGAGTTAATAAAAGTACAGATGGCTTCCTGTGAAATGTCTCTCCATTTCATGTCAACGATTTGTTACAGTTCATCTTCTGAACGCGACAATAGCAAGGTCTGTAAATGGCGTCCAATCACATAACAAATGTGTTCAATAGTAGAAAGATCAGGAAATAACGTTGACAAATGACGTAACAGATAACGTTGGCAAATGACGTAACGTAACAGATGCTCCCCAAGCATCTGTTAATCTTGCAGAGCTCGTTGAATGATGCAAGAAGTGTGTGGCTGGGCGTTATCGTGCTGATAAAGGGCATTGAGCACTCACTGAAAAAAGGAGATCGTCACCGGCCACAGCACATCATCATTCACGTATCATAGATCCGTCATAGTGTACTAAATACGAACAACAAATGATCTAGAATCGTACGCAATTACGCTCTCTACTGTGGATGCGTCCAAGTGTGTATAAGATGAGATTTGCCATATGGACCAACCCGCCCTTCTGAGTCCAATCACCATCACCGATCGTTATTTTTTCTGCCCATCGTAAAATCGTCTGTCAGCTAGAATTGCTTCCGTTGACGACTGTTTGGCATTTTCTGCTATTACACGCGTCTGCTGAGATAAGAACAAACTTTCAACAATTATTTCTCTAGAAGAAATAATGGCTCAAAAAGGGAACCTTCTGTAGGTTTTTTCCTTTATATCATCTTCAAAGTGCAGTGGAAAGCTGCAAATTTCCCATCATTCGTATAACTAGGGGACGTACGTGTACTCTGAAATTTGCTTAATTTTCAAGCCATTCTTTCTTGATGTTGCATTTTTCAGTATCTTGTAGTGTATATAAAGCAGTTTTATAGATTATTTTGAGAAAAAAAATTAATTTTATTAATATCAAAAGAAAGTTTAAAATTTTAAAATTGCTAAATTTTATTTTAGTTATTAATCATTGGTATAATTTATGCTGAAATAAGAACTTATATTGATTAGTCAGTTATTTACTGAAATTTATATTAGCATTTTGATAATCTCACACTAAGCCCTACTTAGAGTACTTCAAATCAAATATTTTTCTAGCTGAGATCTTGTTGGTAAATTAGGGAAATAAAAACAGCATTTAATTTTCTTACTCTCTTATATGAACATGAATGTCTAAAACGCTACGTCACTAACACTTTGGTTCATTCCTAGTTCGTATATAAATTTTTATCCAGCGTACACTGTATCACAGTATGTTTTGTAGTGGAGAGGATGATGTCATGCAAATTAGTTTTGTTTCCCTTAAATCTCATCGTTATTAGATAATGGTACAAAACACAACCAAATCCTCTACTGTACAAAAATAAATTGAAAAGGTGGACATACATATTCAAGATTACATCCTTATTCCACACAGCAGTTACAGTAACATATTATTATATATATAAGTAACATATATAACATATATAAAAGTTATATCTATCAGTCATAAGATATTATGTGACCGTACAAAAAAACTGTGATCACATCAATGAACAGTTCGGGTTCTATACTTCCCTGATCCAGTGTCGATATTTTCTGCTGCGTGCTTTATCAGGGGGTTTGTTTCCGCTTGTTAGATTATAAACAGTATTCTTTGGAAAACATAACTCTCTATCAGTGCTGATCTTATAGAATATTTAGGCTTGAAACTCGGGTTTCTGTTGTCGTGTGAAACTTACGAAACATTTGAGAAGCTGTGGCACTCCTGTTATTCCTATCTGAAATAGACAAACATTGAAATTTATTGACCATGTTAGGTCTAGACGGTCTAGGCCAGGCCTTCTATAAATAGATTTGGATCTATTAAACTGTTTGAAACATCTTCAAGTGAAGATGGGCATTACATTGCAGACTCAGAAATATGTAGTCCGTACCCTATTACATATATAGTTACTCTGAGCATTTTTTGCTTTGTTCATCTCTTCAACCAAATATTTGAAGTTACTCATTTTGACCGAATGCGTTTGAATTTTCCTGAATGTTGCCAAAAATACACTACGAAAGTCGCCGAGCTCTATGAAAAAAAGAAATATGGAACCTGTAATGTAACTCTAATTGTATACCTTTCAAGCACGTTTATGCTTACGTAATCAACACTGAAGCATTTGCATATTTATTTCCAAGCCGTAATATGTTCAGAGGTTTTTGATATATTCCGCAATATATTCAATATATAGATTTTGAACACAGTTATATATTTATGTGAAATATTTGAAATGTTAAATCAGTTATGGAAAAGTGAATTGAATCATTCAAGTAATACAGCCCTACCCCTGGATTTCATGCATTTCTACTTAATTGTTGAATTGATGTTCAAAGTTATAAATTACGATCTGAAATCGTAAAGTTAAAAGAAGTCATAAACTATTTTATACACTTTAATAATCGATACAATTCTAACCCGATTTAAAATAATAATCAATATACTTTTAAATGTTTTACGTGAAAAAATATAATACAATGCCCCTTATAATTTTTATCCGAATAACTTTAGAACTAATGATGGTTTCAGAATAAATTTCTGCAATAAGATATTTAGAACATTATGTGTCTAATTCTGTAAAATAATTGGATTCTATGAAGAAAAAAATATGTTTTAGAAATTAACTACATGCGTTAATTAACATATTCAATTATTCTATTAACACCATAATTGAATTGTTTTCACTCCATTATCAGTTATACCAAATTACCCTGCCACGATGAGAATTGCTAACATTATTAAGCATATTTCATTTACTTACGAATCGTTATTCAATTCTTCACTTAAAATGCTATTAACGTGCACGAAAAAAATACTGAAAAAACATTGATGTACCATAATTTTTCTGATGAATTAAAAATATCAAGCTGGTGTAAAATTTCTCTTAATTTACCTGCTTTCTGTATTTCATTCCACAAATGATATCTGATATAACATATTACAACACCCATTTTCATTAACGTTGAAAAAATAGTTAACTATGTATTTTTAAAGAATATTTAATTGTGTGAGTTTCCCATTTATAGAAACAGGTTTTGTGTAATCTAATTTTAATTTGTACCCAATGCTCTTACAAAATATGGGCTACCATGTCAGTGAAGGAAGACAAATATATTTTTAATTTTGTGTAGAATGAACTTTGACTTTTGGTTTGTAAATAAAAGAATACAGAAAAAGACAGAGTCATTAAATAAATAATATTACTCCCAATGGGGAAGGGCACATTATATTGTTTTTAAATTCTAGATAATGTATATTATGTATTTTTTTCTTCTTCACACACATACACAACAGCTCATTTATTCTCACATTTTGTTAACTTAGTTAATAATCACTAAATTATTGTTTACAGTTGTCATCAGACAAAAAGTGAGCAGGTTGTATAACAACAACAATTTATTTACACGAGTGTCATCTCGCTCGCTTACAACAGCTTCGCTCGGAGATTCGGTCAGGTCTCGTCTAAGGGGATCGTGTGGCATCAAAAACTCTCCCCTTTACAAAAAGAACTCCCTCTAGAGGAGGGTTTTAAGCAGGGAGTTAACATGTGGTTTAATGTCTATTTTTAGTTTTTTTCAAACATTCTGCAAGTTATAAACATTGTTAAAAAATAATTGAAATGAAAATAATCAAAATCAAATGGAGAATTTCAAATAAACGATTCAGAGCTTTGAAAATCTGAAATTGTTTTAATACCGTGTCCCCTTTTTATTCAATTTTCTATTTACAGTTAAAATAATTATTGATTTAATTATATAAGGATAATGTGTAATCAAACCTTTATTCTTACAAAAGTACATTAGAATTAATAATACTCTTACATATAATTAAGTTATCAAAAATGTTTACAATATTTTAATGAATTTTGTAAATTTATTGTTTGCACATTAAAAACTACGTAAGAAGCAGTTATTCTCTAGATAGATAGAGGATCAGCTTTATCTAAAGTAAACTTCAAATTATTTAAAATTAAAAGTGTATGTAACATTACACACAAATTGGTGAAATCTAAAAAAAATATATTCCATGAAGCTTAGTATCTGTATGTTAATTTTCATATTTTTAACGCCATTATTTATTTTCCAAAATTTTTTGTCATTATGAATATTTGTACTCATTAAACAAAACTCAAAAATAACTTCCTTTGAATAATACTGAAATATGTTTGCAGAATTTATACAAATGGAAGACGTTTTTTCTTTCAAATATAATTAGATATTTTTCTGCTGTCAAATCAATAATATCAACATAGTCGAAATCTGTTATACCTTATAAAAAAGGTAAACTACTTCGAGTCATGTGGAGTGGCCACCCTACTTTGAATAAAACTTTTTTATCCTTCTTCCGAATTTAACATGTTTATTTCGAAAAAAAATATCCGCATTCTCTACTTGTAAACTTGGTATAACATAAATATATTGGACATTCTAAGAATAAGTTAAATTGTGTAATTTTTTTGAAATAAAAGTATTATTTATTTTTATAAAATTATATATAAAGTGATTATTTACTACTCATTAAAACTGAAGTACAGTTACTTTTCCTCAACATCCAGTAAATAATGTATTTTTGTAATGGATTTAAAATAACTTTTAAATATTTTTGTATTATTATATAAAATTACACCTGAATTAATAAACAAGTTTAAAATTCATGTACAATATGATTACCAATAATAAAACACCTTTTAGAATTTTGTATTAATTCGTTAACGCGAGTATATATTAAAACTATTTATTTCGTTTATTAATGAAAGCCAATATTTCTGTTCACTGTTACTTATTATGACGATTCACCAATGAAACACAAGCCATGAAAAAAAAAATTGTAGAATTGAAAAAATAAGAGCTCTGATAATGAAATCGTTCTAAATTAATTATGCTCAAAAGAGATGTGAAACAAAAAAGCTAGATATAATTTAAAGTTAGAAGTTATACGTAATTGTTTCTATTAGTAGGAAAAACACCGTTCAGAAACTGAGCTTAATGAAGTATAATCATGAGGAAATGGAATACATACTTGATAATTTATACAAAATTTTGTTGCAAATGCATAGAATCGAAAATTTTGCTAATCGTTGCAAAAACAATGCTGTACTGCAATAATGGGTTCATTATCTTATTCAACTAGACTCATTCATTAAATTTATATTTGTGATTGTTTTTTGCTATATAAAGTAGCGAATGCTTAAATGCATACATTTTTCCCCCTCGATAGCTCGTACCAAATATTTCCCGAAACAAATTTATAGTTTCGTATATTAGATTATTTTAATCTCTGTGAACTATCAAAATATTTTTAAATTTTTGTTCAGTTATAATGTGTCAACAAAATTATCATAATGTGCTTTGAAATATTAATATTTTCAAATTTATTTTATACTTATTAACACGATTTCTTAGATAAATAGGTCTTAATACTTTTCAGCATTTCAATTCCATTTGAAAAGTGGGTTATAATTCGAACATTATAGACAGCTCTTAATCATCCTCTTGTTGCTGTCTGAATATAATTTATAATTTTAATTTTGACTGTTTCGTTAATATTTGAAAGTAATTTTTATAAAAGTTTATATTTATGGTTTCAAGACATAGACATATTTAAATTGATATTGCAATTTTTTAAAATTTCATTCAGTAAATTTGTTATAGCAATGTTAAAATTTTTAAATATTTTTAACATTCCATTTTCAGTGTATTTGAAAATATTTACAAAATGTGTAAAAAATTTACTATTTTTTTTTTTACTTCTGAAATCATCATAAAAAATTTGAAGGCAGAAAAATCTTGAAGAAATTTATTTGGATAAGTTTGTATATTCAAAATAATGTGGTTGGTTTAAAAGTAAAATGATAATAATCCTCATAAACACAAAACGCAGTAATTATCAATTCACGTAAAAAATGATTCGAATGTCAAATTGTGTATTACCAGAAGGAAAAAAAATAATTCTATAACTATCTACAGTTTCTCTAACATTTGCAAATTTTTCACAGAAACTTTAATTCGTAGAATCCGTTTTACCTTCTTCAAAAAAATTGTGATAGACAACTTCAGGAAGATTTAAATTCTTGCTGCCCTTGGACCCATGCATGAATTTATTCAAAGCTTATAAATGTTGCTAACTATGAAAAGAAGAGCTCAGTTGTTATTACCCTCGCAATTTTTGCTTCGAATTATTTAAAAATTTATTGCATATTTTTCTAACTAATATTTAAAAACAGTTTGTAAACTTATATTTCTTACTATCAACTATAAATACATGATATCACGTATTATATAATACCATAGTAAAATTTTAAACATTCTTTATTCTTCGAATTGAAATAAGAGTTGAAAAAAAATATATGAGAATTTAGCAAAAATGTACAGAATTAATTATTATAGTGGATTTTATTCAGAAGATTCTGCTCATGAAAATTTGGATTCATAAATGGGTGAATGAGGAATATTTAAGTAATTACAATAAAAAAAATATTGTTGATAGTTTTGAAGATGCTGTTAAGAAGTACAATATCAGAAGTTTGTTTAGACATTTTAAATTGGTCCATTCTCCTTATTTGTTTGTTTTTAATAGCATCAAAAACTGTACAACAAATGAGCAATTTATTGTGAATTTTAAATCTAATTCACAAATACTTCATAACAAATTTATCCACCATTTCTCAATTTAATTACTTTTAATCTCACCAGATTTCTTCATTCACATTTAATGTTAAGAAAATGTGTATTATTTAAGATTTAACTATATTTTTCTTTATAGTTATATTTTAAACAACAGAGTGTAAGCAGAGTAAATGCCTTCCAGGAATTGTTATTGAATAGTTGTGGACAAATCTCTGCAAAGTGTTTTATAGGATCAATAATATTTCGACAGTTTTTACATCCTTATAACACAATTTTATTTCAAAATGTGGAGAAATGTAGCTAAAAGTGTTATCCATGAATATTTTTTGAAACAGTCACTGAAAGTATGGTATTATAGACATCTTTTTCTAACATAGTTGCTTAGAGTGTCAATTAATTTACTCATATAAAATTAACATCAGCATTCTTAAAAGTATTTAGTGTGCCAGGGAATCATATTAATAATCTCATTGATAAAGTAAAAGATACTGTTTTACGAGTAAATATTATAAATATGAATCAACAATCTTATTTCTCGAGAAAAAGAATGTCATATATATATATATATATATATATATATATATAGTTGAGAAATTATTAACTATGAAAAATATAAAGTCTTTACTTTATTTAAAGTTTTGACATTGAAGATTTGCTTAACAACATAAATTTAGATGTTTTAATTAATTGGATATAATTAATTAAAAATAATTAAAATTATTATATCTATAACTTATGAAAAATTAAAATTTATTTTTAAATTTATTTTATGACAAAAGTGTATCAGTTATAAAATGGTAAACATTATAGACAAATTATTCATATATCTCAAGGGTACCTAGGTAGTACCATTCTAGCTAATATTATTGACATTTCCTGGAATAAAAATTAAGTTATTTATTTATTTTATTATTATTTAGTCCTGGAATATAATTCAAGTTATTTATAAATATATATATATATATATATATATATATATATATGTGTGTGTGTGTGTGTGTGTGTATGTGTGTGTGTGCTATGATATTAAAGTCTTTCAAGATATATATCTGTAATTTATATATCTGTAATTATCGGTGTATACATGGATTATTCCATTCCAAAGTATAACACGATATTAATTGCATTATTTAGTTCACTCTAATTTCTGCCTTTTCAATTATTTACCTTTTTTACAAAAAAAAAAAATATTCTTAAACAGTTTGTTTTGAACATGGGGATTTTAGGGATTTAAACTTTTAATTTGATTTGAAAAAAATATTAATTTAATTTTGGTTATTTATTGTACTAATTAGTTTTTGCCATATATATATATATATACCCATGTCAAATGATCACATATTATCATAAGTCTTACAAGAGAGTACTACATGTACATCCTGCAACTCCCTCCCCTAGTACTTCTAAATGTTTTTACAAGACAATATGGCTATCTTTAACTAAGGCGCTTCGAAAAATACCTCACTTTATATTTACTCGAGCATTGTTAATTTTTAAAGTAAAATTAGAATATCGCTATATTTTCTATTATCTGGGTAAAAATGGAAACCAACACAAAGATATTTCCAATAGCAGGTCAGAGCCTAACTGAGTTAAGCTCTGCAGAAATCTTAGTCTCGTTCATTCCGCTCAATTTGACTATTCATTTTAGGTGCAACGTTTTAAATCACGAAGTAATTAAATATTTATTTTTTATATTATATGTTTTTTATGAAAATGTTTCATTTTTGTTATTAAACCAATGCACGTAATTTGTCATGTGAATGTATTAAGATAACTGGTATAAGTTTCACTCGTGTTGTGCAATTATATTTAGAAATAATTCTCTCACAACTCTGTATTCTACATCTTTCATGAAATATATGTTCCTTTCCAAAATTCAATAAAATACACTATATTACAGATTAAGTTAAAACACTCCTAATAAATTTTAAATATCTTATTCATGTCTATTCGAGATGAGGAACTAAAAATATGATATTGAGTTATATCTTTTTATGTTGGAGATATCCATGTATATAGTCGCTGAAGGTGAAATGAGTGATCAGAATGCACTAAGTCTACGTTTCAATTTAGACATCAAATCAATTGTAATTTATTATATCCATATATTTCTTGTACTTATACTTAGTTACCTTTTGTTTCTGGTATAATTTTTATTCTCAGAGTTTCAAATGCAATTCGAGGAAATAAAAGCACTATTATTGAGTTCCAAATATTTTTATATAATTTCGAAATATAAAAAGTCATGTGAGGTCATATAGTGACTCCATTGTTACAAAAATCGTTATTTATTTACCATATGTTAAATGAAGCTCGAAGCATAACTTTTAAAATTTAATAATATATATAAGAATTGTAGGCATAGAAAAAAAATAGAAACGCAACGTAATTGTGACTAAAAATTTCAAAAACAAAATAATAATTAGTTAACATTAGGATTAAGAGTTCAAATGTAAATGTTCAATTGAATATAATTAATTATTTTAATCATTACATTTATGACATGTTGTTGTTAAGATACTGCTATGGGTTTTGCAGGCAAATCTATTGCATTTGCAATATTTCTCCGCATGAAAAAGCTAGGACAAAAAATGCACAGGCGCTCAAAATGTAATTTTTATGTATCTATTTAATTCATGTAGGAAGAAATAACCTTAAAATTTCGTATTAAAATAGTATAAAATTTAGCCTTAAAAATTCGGACGGAAATGAATAATTAAAAAAAAATCAATCAATTGGCAGGACTGGTGTTGGTACAATTTTATGACACCATTTGGTTAGCAGGAGGATAAATAATGCTCTCCTCATTCAAATTAACAACGTAAAGTTTCCTCAAATCATTATTCTTTTGGCAACAACAAAATTCGGTCAGAATCAAATTCGATCAGTTACATTAGTCGTGGAGTGGGGTTTCCATAATTATTGCCGCAATAGACCTTTCTCCACATCGACGCCACACTCGTATGTGGTAACTATCATTGGAGACATAGAAGCGTGACTCGTTTGAGAACATGAAACTGTGACATTCCGTAGTCTATATCGCTCGAGCTTGGTAACATTTCAGACATTGGCGTCTTTATTGGGGTTCGGGGCGGTCGAATGCATTCTTTTTAACAAATTCCATGGGTGCAGGCCTCTTACAACCACTCCACAGGGAAATGATACGGTAAACGGTTCTGGTCGATATGGAAATATTCAGGGTGTCTTGACCTTCCTGCAGAAAGAAGGTAGAAAATGCTTCCAAGTCTACCACCTCTTGTGAGATGATGAGTCGATACACGTATGCTGGGTATCTCTGATTACAACGGCACTCTTCAAACTTGCCACATTTGCTTGTTCCAACCATCTTCGACACACCCGGTGCATTGTGGTATCCAGGAGTGCGTCAGCTGAGATTTGCCGCATGGACTAATCTGCCTTTCTTAGTCCAATGACCATGTCTTTCGTAAAGTCATCTGTCTGCTAGAATTGCTTCCGTTGACAAAGGTCATACATTTTTTGCTATTACACGCTTCCTCTGAGACAAGAACAAATTTCCTTCGATGATATCCCTTACAGAAGTAATGGTACGGAAATTGAACATTCTGTAGGCCCTTTTCTTTTTATATCTTCTTAAACGTGAGCTGAAGAGCTACATATTTCAAATCATTCTCATAGCTTGCTGATCTTCCTCTTATCTGATTTTGAATAATTTTCTTACCATTCCTTCTTAGTGTTGCATTTTCAGTGTCACGCAATGTATATCCCATAGCTCTTTAAAATTATTCGAAATATTTATTAAAATTCATAATTTCTTACGATATTAAAACTTCTAATATATATTAAACTAATTTAGGCTTATGAGATGGTGAAGAAAATAATTTTCTGTTTTATATAAATATAAAAATACTTTATAATTATTGTAAAAAATTAATAAAGTGCAAAAAAAAAATTATTCTGAAAACATTTATCTTGTGCTAAGGAACGCAATGTATTTTATTCAAATTGCATGGGAGATATAACTACAGAAAAAACGTTTTTGAATAATATAGCAAATAATTACATGAAAATATAATATAGACTTTGTTTTTCAAATAAACATTAATTGATCAATATATGCAACTTGGTTTGAGAAATCTGTACTCTTGATAAAAGACGTATGAGATTTTGAATAAGCAAAATGCATTTGTTTAACTTCATGCAAGAATCAGGGATTTATTCCAAAAATATTCCATCAATAGTTACAATATTCAACAGTGTGAATGTGAAGAAATGCTTTTCATAAAGTCTACTACCACTCTGTAAGTATCGAAATAAATTGCTATTTGGTAAATAGATCGAATAGGGTAACATATTCTAGCGAAGTACTTGTAGGAGTTACTTAAATGGCCATGATATATAAAAGCAATGGCTAAGAATGTTATTATGAGAAATTGCCTTGTCATTTCATTTGGCATGTTCTGGCCGTTTTTGATTCAATGCTTCCTTTTGATGGATTAACTGTAATTTGTATCATTTAACACTGATTGTTTAACTCGGTTACAATAATAGTAGATTGCTTCCTTATACTGCCACCAGATACATATGATTTTTTTGATTTGCTTATTTAAACATTCAGTTTCTGCCTTCACAGACGTGATTCCTTTAAATACATTTATACTTCCATTCACTTAAACATGTACAGGCTAGGTGACTAAATATCTTATAATTATTTTTAATAAGTTGAGTATATTATATCTAGTTTTTCTTTAATAGACTAAGTTAATAGTAATAAAAATATATGCAGATAACTTTTAATATACATTTTGTTACAGAATGCTTACTTTTATACATAATTTTTCGTTCAGTTAATATTTGTCTTTTTATTTTTATATTTTATATAATTTTACAACATTTAAAATTTTTTTGTTGTGTGCAATTTTAATGTTTGCAGTTAAATTGTTATTGATTACTATGTGTACACTCTCTTTTCTATGGATGATCTTCTTAATTTATCTATTTGTTGTTAGTTACCATGTGTTTTGTAATGAAATTCAATGAAGTGGGATTTATTCGTTAATTACTTGCATAAAACACATTATTTTATTCCAATTAGGGAACAGTGTTACAAATGTTATTTCCATTATTCTAAATTTTGGCTTTTCTTTCAGATCGCTTTCTCTTAGATTTTTTTTTTTTTTTCTTCTTTAATGGATTGTTTTGGTTTTTAGATTCTTAGTCTTTAAATAATGAATTGTTTGATTATTCTTTGAATTTTTTATGTAATTTGTATTATCATTAATTAATTCTTACTGGTTATTTAAATATATTTAGTTATTTATCTATTAATATTATTGATTTAATGTTAGATATGATCTCAGAATGTTATATAAGTTGTTTCGAAACTCAAGGGCAAAAATTTAAGGGGAGATGTAAATTATCTAAACGAGCAATTTTCATCACGCAATGCACACACGAAGAGCAAGTGGTGAAGCGTTAGATGGCGCTGCAAAGGAAAGCTTAAGACTTTAGTTTTCTTACACATTGTAATTTATACCGTGGATTTCAGAAGGCATGGCGACTACCATGGATACATACATGACAGAGTTCTTTAAATTGATAATGTTTATTTGTTTAACAATAAAGGTTACCCTTCAAAATATGAATTATATACGTAATATATATATATATATATATATATATATATATATATACATATATATATTGACTACATTATTAGGACAATTCCTAGTAAGAATGTCAAAGTTTTATTCTTAATAAAACTTCCATGCTCAGAAAAAAAGTTCGTAATTTTAGTTGGCAGCATCCTGCTTTCACTCGCAATATAATTCATATTACTTAAATTCAAATTAAGTTTTGTTAGCTACATCACGTAAGGACAAAAGAAGTAAACATTCACAACACGGAATAGGAACATAATGAAATTATCCTTAAAAATAGTTTTCTTTTGCAACAAGAATTTCTAGACAATGCTTTAAATTTACTCGGTAAAATTGAAAAAAAAAAGCTTCTTCGGTCGTTAAGTAATGCAATTAATTCATAACGACTGTGAAACAGAGTAGATTGTTTAGAAAACTAACTTGGTTTATTTGGTAAATATTTGCTCGGCTACAATTTAAAGTTTGTAGTAACTCAAAGAGAACAATTTTACAAGAGAGTAATTAAACTAATTATTTTCACTTGACATTAGCAAATTCTTCATTACTTTAACTCAAAAGTAGGAAGACTTCGTAATTTATCTTGAACAGATAAATAACATCAATGTTTTAATTTTAATAAAAGAAGGATACATTTTGAAGGATACTGTATTTTTAAAAAGAAATAGGGTAAAATGTACAGAAATTTCATTACTTATCGTATCATTTAATTGCATCATATGTATTGCAAATTTATGCATACAAGCTTTTGAAATACAGATAATGGATATTCTGTGTTTCGTTATCACTCTGATAAAAACGAGATATGCTGCATGCTGATGTTGATTAAATATTTAAGGAGGGAAATGATAATAAAAAAAAAATGTAGCTATATTAATCTATATATATATAAGCGAAATACCACTGACTGACTCATCACGATATCTCTAAAACTATACAACTGATTGACTTGAAATTTGGTACAGTTACTCATTTTGCGATGTAGACGCTCACTAAGAACGGATTTTACGGAATTCTTAACCAAAATGTAGTTATCATCGGTTAATCTTTTCTTACCCATCGGTTATGTCATTTTGGCGACTTTATCGCCAAAAATTACATGACCAACGCCAAACGGAATTTTTTTTTTTTTATATGTATACTGTGTATTGCTACCAATTCAGTTTACTTGGCGAGATTTGCGCGTGCGAAATGGAAAATACCAAATAATTTAATATTGATGCGCAGATGGAGGATGGATTTATCACCAAATATCTTCCACCGCCAAGTCGAAGCTTTTCAATGACCTTGCACTGTGAATTTTAAAAAGCTATACTATGGTAACCCCAGCTGGCTTTTGCCCGCTTTGCTCAGCAAAAAATAATTTTTTATTGTTGTGGAACCTAGACGTAAGTTTTAAATTTATGAGAAAAGTATTTTATTATTAATAATGATTGATAAATTACATTTGTAAATCTAGACGCAATCTTACGAAGATATTGAAGTTGGCTTTTAACAAATGAATAATAACGGTATGTTATTCATATCATTGATAAAAAAAAAATAAGTAGCTGTCAAAATATTTATTGCGATGTACACATTAACTGTAACCTAATGTAAACATTTTGCAAATGTTTTGTTTTTGTATTTTGGCAATTTTTAGTTTATGGTTTCTAGGAAATAAACGTTTTTGTTTTTTTAAAATGGCTGGATATTTTATCGTTTTCAGAATACAGAATTATTTTTAATGATATGATTTTTTAAGAGCTATTCTGTCTATTCAAATGCGGTTTTAGATATGCTGCTAGCGTAAGAGTTATCCCTATGTAAAAAGGATAACGTAATACGGGTGATATCTTGCTAAATTTTTTTACTATACTTTATCTTTTTGTAAGTATTTTTTGTTGAATTTTTAAATAATTTGATTTTAAAAAAATAATTATATTTTTTAATTTGAAAAGTATTTCATTGAAGGTTAATACAAATTGATTTTTCTTATTTACTTTTCAGTTATAGTTTTTAATAATGGATGTTGAATATATTTGGATAGATAGAATACCTACTCCTTTCAAAGTTTTTAAAATTCTTGGCTACGGAACAAGTTTATTTTCGTCTCTGTCTTTGCTGGTGTTCGGTGACATATCGATGGCGTATAAAATGAGAAATATCGTTTCTCACATGTTTAACAACTGGTATCGGTTTAAATGCTACACTCAAATGCTACCTGGCGCTCCTTATAATACTAACGATTTATATTTTACCGAAAGGTGTAAACCAAACACGTATGGATCTATTTGCGAAATTATGGCGGTGGCAGAGCTATTTCCCTATCAGTTCGAAGTGTATCAAGGCGTCTGCCTTATAGCTTCTGTTGGTGAAACAATTTAGAGAAAGAAAAAAAATTACGTTTTACGGGAAACTATAATAGTGGACATTTTGATGTTTATATTGAAATAGTTGGATTAACAAATAAAAGTAAAGTTAATCTTGGTGATGATAATGTGAAACAAAATGAAGAAAATGTGTCATCTTTAGTGTTTCATCCTCAAGAAAATGTATCTATGCTACTTTCAAAGACTCAATCAATATCTAACATTAATTTATCAAGTTCAAGTGAATAGATTATTAATGATATAATATCTCTTCAATTAAATAAAGGTAAAAAAAAAGAGGAAAAAGATTCACAAATTCAATTAGATATAAACAAGTAAGACCAGCTGCTACAAAATATATTCAAAGTCATCCTGAAGAACATAGAGAAGCTGCTTCAAAATATACTAAAAGCCATCCTGAAGTACATAGAGCGTAAGAAAATACTTTTCTAATACCCCCCACGTGAATCAGGCAGCTGTAATTAAATGCAATGAAAAAAGATCAAAAGTTAAATTAGTGCCTTGGATTTCTAAAGCTTTGGTTTTAAATATATATAACAGATATTGACTATTTAAATGATAAAATCGCAGATAAAAAATATCAGAAAACGTTTGTCCTGTTTGTAGTGCCATGCTTTAAAATTGATAGAAGAACCTCCAGGAATGTGCTGCAGCGGTGATCAAGTCCAAATTCCTGCTATTAGATCCTACCCTGAACCTTTGAATAGTCTTCTTAACCATAAGGATCAGCTTTCAGAATATTTTCTTTCTATAATTATTTTGAACCACGGTCAAGTGACGAGGACGACACCTGAGCTGGTACCCCCCTCTCCTAACATCCACACCACACCAACGGGAGGACTTTGGGCCCCGACAGATTTAACGTGCATCCACCCCGGCTACACGGTGGGTCTTTGGCGGCCAAGGATCGAACCCGCGACTGAGCGAAAACCGCCGGCCACGAATCCGAAACCTTGCCCACTAGGCTACCTAAAGATTGGTACGTCAATAATGTTGTTGCGTAATTTAAATCCTCCTAAATTATGTAAATTATGTTAGTTCACGTGAAAATCTAATCAACCTTCAACCAGAAAAACGAACGAAGAATGTTGTCTACAGAGATGTTTTGGAAATGTAGGCATATTATTTCATATTTTTCTAATATTTAACTATTTCTAAAATAAGAATAAGATAAAATAATAATGAATGTAATAATTAAGATAAATAAATTGATATAATAAAAAATAAAAATGTAGTTGTCACCTCAAAAATTGCCATGCATTCAAAATAAAGACAATAGAAATGTAATACACAAAAAAATTGTTTCAACAGGTTTAAAAAATAAAAATATATATATAAAAATGTATTTTTATTTTTATGTTGGCAATTTTTACATGGTTTTGGCCTACTGGGGATCCGCCATGTAGAATAATGGGAACACATCGCACTACACACTACCTCATCGGTGATGCGGTTTTCTGTTCAACGACAGATTTACGGACTAAATTACATTTTCATTGATGAATTATTAACACTTAAATACTTTTCTCATATGTTTGAAAGTCATGGATAACCATTATTACAGACAATCAATTTCTAAAATTTTTAAATTCAGATTATAATTAAATTTAAAAATTTCTTGATATTTTACGTATAGGTTCCAAAATATAATATTATCGTCTGCCCAGCGAAGCGGGCGGGTATCAGCTAGTGTTAAATATAAAATAAAAGTTACAGGTGCAAAATATATTCTAATAGCTTTCTGATTATGCACATAATACGATTAGTTCAAAGCCTGATTCCTTTCTGAAAGAGTTCGTATTATAGAAATGAAGTTTTCCATAAAGCTTGTTTTAAACTTATATGGAATACAGGGTACATGAGTTTTTATTTGCTTATATGTTAAGTTGCTATATTAGGCGTTCTGAAAATTTCAGTAATGACATTTTGTAAATTGGTATTGCAATTTCAATCGTAGTTGAAATTTCAGTTATCATTTTTGGAATCGGTCACGAATTAATAACCTATCGACATTCATAGTAATTGTTGTCATTCTATAATACGAAAGAAATTATTTTTTGACTTTTCTTAACTAACTTTTTCTTGGATGAATATTTATTCAGTTTCTGTGACTCACATCCCAAGTAACGATGCACAACATGTCGCAAATGCACCCACCATTACCATATCTAGATTTGGATCCGGTGTTGGAATGACAATTCTACCGATTCAAATTTTCTGACGATCTTAGCAAAAGTAAGTAATATGAAGAATGGCTTATGTAACTACAAATATGTAAGACTATTGGTTGTAAGTTTTATTGAAACGAAACATGCATTTTGAACAAAATACTTCCCCCTTATTCATTATATTATCACATAATTACCGGTCGTTATAGCCGAAAAGTCCCACAGCTTTTTTTGTCGAGGCATGGGGTCGAGTCTGATTCCATTTATAAATACAATTTTGGAGGAGTTAAAATACGTTACATCTATAGAGACCTCGAGACAACACTTTGGCGCGGTGTGGAAGTATGGAAAGTAGAATTTCAGGTCACAAGTGTCATCCTATTCACTTTACTGGGGTTCGAAATTATGAGGTCTGTCACCAATATTCATCGTGTTGCTTCAAATTTTGAAGTTAATAACACAAACAAGATTTTATAATAGGGATGACATTTGTACTATCTTTTTTAGGAGCCACATTTTGAAAAGAAATACTTGAAAGACTCTTTTGTTCAATGTTGTCATAAGGATATTGTAAAATTTCCTTAGATTACTTTTCAGTTTCCTTCAAACTCCCACTATTTTGTGAATTTTTTCTACAAAACAAGTGAATGATTGAAAGAAGAGGTTTATGGCACAAGAGCCAAATAGGGCTATGCTATGTCAACCAATGTGTATTTATAATCTAGAAGTTTGGAAAAATTAGAAAAAAGATCATTTGTAGACAAGAAAAAGAGAAAATCTAACCAATATATATATATATATACTTTTCTATGCATTTAGTATCAAAATGATTTCATATATACATAATTCGTACAGATCTTATGTACACATGTTCAAGAGAATAAGTAAACTAAATTAGAATATAATGTCAGACACAAATCTCTTCCTCTACTTCAGATGGCTTTCTCAAAGGCATTTTCTGAGACACTCTTCCTTCAATAATTGCAAGTAGAATACATTTAAAATAAAATTTTGTAAGCTTAGGAATTAGTAATTTTGAAAGCGTTCCATAATTACTCGTTTTGTTGTATACGCAATGTTATTTGACTTTTTACTCTCTCTCTCTCTCTCTCTCTCTCTCTGTATATATATATATATATTTATACACCACACAACAATAGGTCCACAAAGTCGGCTTGATAGTGGTCTAGCCGTGAAGAATTTATTTATTTACATTTACACAGCTTACATTTTTACTCACTCTCTGGACCATTATACTCCTTTACCATACAACTTATTACCAATCAATTGTTTGCATCATTTTACATTTTATTACCAATCAAACAATGATTTAAATCTTTTTTCAATTTATATGGTGATGATGTGTTATATTTTTTTCATTTTGAGTATGTGATATACATTTTGAAGCTTAAAGAAAATTCCGTCTTACTACTCACATATTTGAATCTTCATTTCTTTGAATTTTGTAAGTAATTTTTATATTTTGATTTGTTGATAATTTTTAGAATTATAGATTTTATTTTTGGAAATTTTTTCGTTGAAATTTTTTTGCATTTTTTAATAATTGAACTCTTTTGTAATTTGGATTTCCCAATTCATCCTACCAAAAATTATAGATTTTATTTTTCTAGATTTTATCGCTGAATTTGTTTGCATCTTTTAATCATGAACTCTTTTGCAATTTGGATTTCCCAATTCAGCCTACCAAGTCGCAAGGGGGGAAAGTTGGTTCCATTAAACTTTTTTAACCCCGCTAAATCGGTCCTCAGCCCGATATTGCTTTTTGACTTGCTGGGTTCCATATTTTCATTTATTTTTCTTTCATTGTTTCATTTCTTTCTGGATTTTTGTCTTTTTAAATATTTTAAATTATTCTTTCATATATTTTCAGTATATATATATATATATATATATATATATATATATATATATATATATATATATATATATATATATATATATATATATATATATATATATATATATATGTATGTATGTATATATATATATATATATATATATATATATATATATATATATATATAGATTATACACTTTATGCTGAGTAACGTGTACGAGAAATGGATCTGTTCAACATTCAAAAAGAAAGACGAGCAATATACAACTGATTTGGTCTGAATGACTACGGTTGCTATACGCTACTCCATTGTAAAGTTATTAGTGAAAAAAATAGTCCGGGGTGAGGAAAACCACTCATTTTTTTACTGGTTCTATAGCTTGAAAATATCCTATTATCCTTCCCCCTCTCCTTCCAGCTTCAAAATATTCCTTACCTCCGGCTAGGACAATTCTAAGTTTTTTCGGCTTTCTGCTTGCAACATGTTCGAGGAGAAAACGATTTTTGTACATTAAGGATTCAAAGGTCTTGTGTTCAACCAAAATTTAATTACACATTTCTAAATCGCTCTGAGTAAGAATTTAAAATTATTATGAAAAATTTGTGCCAAAGGATATTTATGAAATAAAGATTGTATTTGCAATTTTATCAAATAAAAAATAATAATTTGAGGCAAAAAAAATAGTAATTATAGAAAGTACTATGTTGGAACTCTTCTGGCTAGTTTCCTGTCGTCCGGTAGGGGCTTTCACTTTTCTTGGCATTCGATTCTTTTTCCTTTGTAGGTTTGGGGTGATCAGTTCTAGGGGTTTTCGTTGCATTTCTGCTGCTCGTCGATCAGTTGTTTTAGTGAATTCAAACCTTTCTTTTGATCTGAATTTGGGAAGTTACAACCAACTTTAAATTTCTTAAAAGTAAAGGACGAGTGAAGAGTTAGCTCTAGTGACCAATTTTGGACATGACGAATTTCATGAAAACGTTTTTGTGCCTCTTTTGCATCTTATTTCTTTCCACTTCTTTTCCAGATGTTAGACTAACACTTTATATATTCTTTTAACTTATTGATTTATTTTGCTTGTTTTCTTCCTCCTTTGTTGCTTCATTTTATATCTATATCGGGCATTAAGAATTTTTTTGCATCGATATCCAGTGAGATTCTAGTCTCTCGAATTAAATCAACTCCAATTCCACAACGATATTCCATGTCTTCTATTACTGTTTAAAATACCATTCTTGATTGAAATGTTTAATACCGAATCATAGCCACGAGCTCTCCGCCAGCGTTATTTCTTTCGAATCATAGATTTGAGTTCTGATGACACAAAAGATCCCCAGTGTAGCAGAGATGATACGCATTAAATCTGTTGAGGTTCCAATTTCTTCCATTGGCATAGTGTAGAAGTTTGGAAAGAGAGGTACCAGCTCAAGTACCGTCGTCGTCACTTTTTCGTTGTTAATTGTAAGGTCGTTTGCAAAATGAACATATGTAGCTTCTAAGTGCGGCGTTCATAAACAATCAATCAAATGAATCAATGAAGAAAAAATATCAATTTCTTATTTACATCAATCAAACTTGCTTATTCTTTGGAAAGAGACATTAATTAATAAAAATTATTTATTTAAAAATCTAAAGGAGCTTTCTCTAGTACTTTGGCCTCATTTAGAAAGTATAGTTCAAGGCATTCGAAATTTTTTTCTTATATTTTAATGTAAAACGAAACCTGAGGAAGATAAAGACAAAGCAACATAAAAGTTAAATACCACAGAAAAAGGTAAATTTCACCTTGCTGTCCTCTGAAACCTTTTTTTTTCTAAATTCAGTATACTAATTAAAAAGTATATTTTCTAAAACTAACTACTAAGATAATGAAACTAAAAGAAAAGAGAATCACAAAAAAATTTATTAAACCAATTTTTGTACGGGGAGTGGGAGCTTTATTTTATAAATAAATTTGACCGAAAGAGATCCACAGTTACTTCCCAATTACTTATACTTTATTTCTGCATAAATGTCTCAAATAATGAGGAGTTATTCTCAAAGTTTAAGTAAGTTTAATTTCAGGAAACAATAATGTTTTATAGAATACATAGTTCTATCATAATGTTTGTATCTGGTAGAAATAAAATTTAATTGTCCAACTCATTTAGTTATAACATGATAAATTAATATACAAATTTTGTACTACAAAATTAATATTAATTAAATATATTCATGTAAACTGTTAATTAATCATTATATTGATTGTAATTTTGATTTAATTTGAACATCTTCGAAAATAATGTATAATAATATTTTTGTTGATAAATTCTTAGCAACTTTCCTCATATTATTTATATTATTTTCTTTTTCATTCACTATAACTTTTCTTTAATTATTTATTTCTTATTGTTATTTTTTACTACTACCAATATTTTCCTCATAAAAAGAAATAAGAGAGAGAGAGAGAG
>BMAW01111696.1:422043-477888 GCA_019974015.1 Nephila pilipes
TTGATGAACGGTTTTACGTGCGATGCTACGGCCGCTCAAAGGCCAAAATTTCTGTCGTACTGCATTTAACAATCCCTGTGGGCCAACGTGAAAGAGTCTTCTATGCAAGCTGTTAAAATAAAGTTTACTTAATTTTGAACCTTTTGGTAAAATCGCAGGATGCTTAATAAAATATGGCACCGAAGCATTTTCTAATCTTCCGCCAACGCGAACTATTCCTTCTCCATCTACAAATGGAAACAAATTAGAAATATTACTTGGAATTTCTTTTTTATCAAACAAGGGTTTTTGGGCATGCTTGATAAATTTAATTTCTGACTCCTTGAATTCGGTTACAGTTAGGGGCCCAACCATCTTAGACTTATTCCTACAGTCGTAGATGAATCTGAAAATATAAGAGAAAATATTAATAACTTTGAAATAATTATTAGAAAGTTCTAAAAGTTCGTCAAAGATGCTAGAGGAATCGCTATTCAGCAAGACAGTCTCTTCACTTCTCTCAGCTTCAGGCAATTTTTTCCTTTTTTTAACTACAGTCTCTTTCTCATTTTCTGTGAGGTAGTCTAACTCAGGAACCACTTGTTGAAAGTTTTTAGGAAATTCAGGATCTGTCAAAAATTCTGCACCTGTCCACCACCTGGAATTTGTTACCAGACAGTCAGCGCTCAGTCCACGAGAGAGGAAGTCTGCAGGGTTTTCTTTACCAGCACAATGGTACCATGAGTGGGGATCCGTTAGACAGGTTATTTCGTTTACTCGGTTAGCAACGAATTGTTTCCATCGGGTTTTGTTTCCCTTTATCCAAAACAGAACTATTTTGGAATCAGTCCAATGATATTGTAAACAGGATCTTTTAAGATTCACGATCTTTTTCACCCTAGATGCTAGGCGAGCAGCGACTAGAGCTCCGAGTAATTCCAGTCTGGGCAGGGTCACACAGTTTAATGGTGCTACATTTTTTTTTTTTTTTTTTAGTTTAACAGAAATTCCATTCCTTGACTTAGTCCTCAAATATATGGCTGCGCCATACGCCTTATTGCTGGCGTCACAAAAGCTATGCAACTCAACATCATCTTCTAGCAAAGTAGAATCTAGAACTAATCGGGGTATTTTTAGACTTCCTAAGTGGGGAAGTTCTTCACGCCATTTTTTCCACTCCTTTTCAATATGTGTAGGCAATGGGTCGTCCCATTGAATTTCTTCCTTCCAGAGATCTTGAAGGAGGCATTTCATTCTAACGGTGAAAGGAGAAATTAACCCTAATGGGTCAAAGATCTTACCAACTGCTTGCAGTATGAAGCGTTTCGTATTTTTATCTAAAGAAACAAATTCCAATAGACTTTTAGTATCCGTAGTCAAGTAATCTTCATGAGAATTCCATGACAATCCTAGGACTTTTGTTTCATTTGCGCCCAAACTTACAGTTTCATGTACAGGGTGTACATCAAAATTTTCCTTCTTCCATTGCTCCATTAAATTAGTATCATTAGTAATCCATTTTCTGAGATCCATTCCAGCAGCTTCCATAACATATTTTGCTCTTCGTGAAGTTTGAAGCACTTCTTCAAATTCGTTACCACCGGAAATAAGATCGTCAACGTAGAAGCTTCTATCTAAAAGTTCTACAGTGTCAGGGAATTCATGTTTATACTTCTCAATATGATGCCTAATCGTGGCTGCGAGAAGAAAAGGACTTGAACTGACACCAAAATTTACTCGATTAAAACGGTATACCTGTAGTTTGGGCTTTTTATGAACACACGGTTCGTCATCACTCCAGAGAAATCGAACGGCATCTTTGTGTTCGTTAGCGAGACAGATTTGTAAAAAAGCTTGTTTAATATCAGAACAAAAGGCTATTGCATTCAATCTAAAATTAATTAATATATCAAAGAGATTTGGATTTAAATTAATTCCTGGCCATAAACAATCATTTAATGAGAGTTCATTATTTTGATGACTTCCAGCGTCAAATACAATTCTTGTTTTCGATGTTAAGCGACCTTCCTTTCTTACGGCCTGATGAGGTAAATAATATACAGGTCTTTTTAACTCATTATCTGTAGTTTCGGTTTTAACTTTTTCTATAATACCCTGTTCTGAGTAATCGAGAATGATTTCACGGTATTGCTGATATAACTCCGAATCATGACCAAATCTTCTCCACAAACCCTGGAAACGTTGTTTAGCCAGGGAATAATTATCGGACAATCCATTATAAGATTTTTTAAAGGGAAGTTGTACGATATAACGGCCATTTTCGAATTCAACAGTTTCTTTAAAAATTTCCATAGCTTGATCCCTTTCATGAACAGCTGGATCATCTCTTATCCCCAGACCCTCTAAATCAAAAAATAATTTTAAAGTATCTTGAATAGAGTCATTACTCAACAAAAAACACTGTCCTTGTTTATCAATTTGTCTTTCTTTAAGTTTACCACACGCAATCCACCCAAATTCGCTTTCCTTGAAAAATAGCTCTTCATTTACTTTATACGTATTCTGTTTTAAAACTTTAAAAAAAATATCAGCACTAATTAAAGCGTGTACTTCTTTCGCTTCATAAAACGTTTTGTCAGCTAAAGTTAAAAACTGTGGAATTTCCACATTAGAAATATCTAAACACGAAGAGGGTGTAAATTCAGTTATTTTGTCTACAATCAAGAAATCTATTGGTTCAACAAAACTGCTATCTTCGTTTGAAATAATTGTGTTTAATTTCCATTTTATGTTCTGCATTAATCCATTTAGACCGGATACCGGTGTCTTTATTTTTTGCTTTTTTATTCCTAAGCAATTACTCATTCTTTCTGTTAGTACACAAATATTACTCGCGGAATCAAGTATAGCTCGTATTTTTATTCTTTGATTATCTGCTCTGGAAACATAAATCTCAGCAGTTGAAAACAGAACATTTTTTTTGTTTGTCTGTTCGGGCAATGTGTTATTACTCAACACTGACGCGGTCGTATTAGCATTAGAATTTTTATTAACTGTTTCGCAATATTCTTTTTCATTCCCGTTATTGATGACTAAAGGGTTTTTCATTTTCGATTTTGTACAGTTTTGAGAACAAATCAAATGGCTATGTAAACCACCACATATGCATCTATATTTAGATAAGCAATTAATTTGAATATGGTTGGATTTTAAGCACAAATTACAAAGTTTGTGTTTACGAATGAATTTAAGTCTTTCCTCAACACTAAATTTTAAAAAAGTAGGGCATCGATATATCGGATGTTGTGACTTACACACTATACAAATTTTATTTTTACTTTCATTTACTATGAAAGCCTTTGGTTTGGTATTGTTGGCACAAAATTTATTTGTGTTAACTTTAGAATTTCTATCAACAGACAATAAAACGGATTCCCGTTGTTCCAAGAAGGCAATAAATTCTTCAAATGTTGGAACATTTTTGGATTTATGAGATAATTCAAAATTTCTTCTCGATTCTCTGTCAAGTTTCTCAACAAGAATATTAATAAGTAAAACATCGGATAATTTATTTTGCTCATATTTAAGCACTTTTAATGCACGTATATTTTTTTGAACGCAATCAATCATATTTCTAATTTCTGTGGAATTTTCATTTTGTATTTTATCAAATTTCAAAATGTTTTGAATATGAATATTGATTATCAAACGTTCATTCTCATATCTATTTTCTAAAAATTCATATAAGGAATCAAAATTATCAAAATTACTACACAAATAATTTACTTCATGAGTTAAACAAGATCTGAGGTAGTACAGCTTCTGAGACTGACTCAGTTGCGTATTATTTGTGATCAGATCGTCAAATTGGACTTTAAAGGAACTAAATTCTTCATATTTTCCCGAGAACTCGGGTAAAAGTAAAGGGGGTATTTTAGTTTTGATTTCGAAATTATCATTCGATTTCGTTACTGCCCCAGAACTTGATTTCTTAGAGGAGTTAAGAATAATTTCAATTCTTACCTCTAATTTCTCGAGGCGTTCTTCAAGAAGATCGAGTTCTTCGTCGATAGAAGCCAATTCTGCATCCTTTACATTAGGAATGGAGTAATAGTTGTTGCGCAGTTCCTCAATATTTCTTTGCAGTGCAATAACATTTTTGAGCTTTACTTTCGTTTCAACCGAATCGGTTTCTTCATTGGCACTTTTAATAAAGGTTTCAATTCGACTAATTTTACCTTTCAAGGTACTTCTTGATCTATTTAGTATTTCCATAGTTCACTGATCGCTCCTGGTTCGAGCGGATCCAAGATGTTTATTTTATTTGTTTCGTTGTTTTATTTTAAAGACGGACCAGCTACGCTTGCTTCCTTTTTACTTTTTATTTGACCACACATCTAAAAGCTATTTACAAACGCAGCAAATTTTAATCATTTAATAATTGTGAGCTTCAAATTATCAAGAGTTCCATTATTGCCCACGTCTACATATTACAGAGAAAATTCTCGTCTGCCTTCTTTCACAGAAAGTTCTCATCTGCCGGTACATGGCTGAAGAGCCGCATATCTGCATTAGCGCGCATGACGTTGGCGCACATGCGCCAACATGAGGAATTTTTTTAATTACTGAAATATAATCAAAATTACATATTTTTAAGAATAAAAAAATATTTTTTACCTTTATACAAATTTGAGTTATATTGCTTCTATGCTGTAATAATACACGTAATTATTCTATGTATAAAAATGTATGGATAATTGCAGATGAATAAACAAGTAATAGATACTTAAGAAAGAAATCCATATAGATTTAATACTAAGCGTAAGAATCTATGTTGTTTTCTTATTAAATTAAAAAGAAAATAAATATCTATTTTCTTAGATATAAATTCATTGAACAAAAGTTATACTTAAATAGTATAATGCTCTTAAAAATGTTTGAAACATTAATTTAACTTTAAACGATTTATTTCTCCCTCCCCATAACACAGAAGCTATTGATTTATTTAATTAACTCATTTCCTTATAATTTAGCTTCTGTTGAAATATTAACCTCAATTTTTTGTTCAGAGATGAATTGAATTCAATTTTCTTGAGAAGTACTAAGTTAGTTATGATTTTATTTTCTTTCTGAAGACTCTACATTAAATCGAAATCAAATTGGCTTTAATGTTAAAGAGGATTTAGTTAATGCAAAAAAAATGTAGTGAAAATTAAATTCGTTTTTGAAGCATTTGTGTTTCCGTACATGGAGGAAATGATGTGATTGATAATAATGATTAAAGTTTAAGTGTGATTGCTAAATAACCATCGCATTTACAATTACTGTATTTCAAAAAGTATTACAAATTTGAAAATGACTTTTATTTTTAAATCATTATGTATGTGCTGTACATTCTCCCTTCATCACAAAATTGGACATCTGTGAATTAATATAATATTCCTTACTCCGCCATTGACGTCGGAGCATGGCAATGTCGATTTTCGTACAAGCAGTAGTTACACGGTTCTAAAACTTAGTGTACCCGAAAATGGTATTGAGTTCTATGTAATGTTCTACGTAACCCCAAAGGAAGAAGCCGAGAAATCTGGAAAAGTTTTAAAAGCGAACTAAAAAAATACTAAATCGTAATCTCTATATTAATCTCTACGACGCGTCTAGGAATTTCTTTATTGATATAACGACAAACTTCCAAGTGCCAATGTTGTAGAGCTCCGTCATGGGAGAATATGAAGTTGGTGTAATATTCTTTTAATTACAAAAACAATCATAACTGTAACATATCTAGTTAAATATAAGCTAATATAATGTTTATTGTAAAAAAAAAATACTACACTTTTCTCTTTGAGAATGCGACAAAGATGCTAAATTTAGGATAACTTCTTTAAATACCCGCAATTTGATTCTCCTTACCCCAGAACCGAATATTGTAAGGATTTACCTTTCTGTCTAAATCAGCGAGAAATTTTACAAACAGTTGGTTGTGAATAACTCAATTCGTCACTTGAGCGAAGTGTTGAATTCTGTGGCTAAGAGCAAAAGCGTAAAGAAAAACCTGCATTTGAAAGTGAAGACAGTAAGAAATTCAGAATAGCTAAGATTGAATTTGGTATAAGCGAGGTTGTATGTCCTTCAAAAGTTACGTTTTTATGACCAGTATTCATAAAAAAAAAATTGATGTCAAAATACTTTTGAATACTACACCTGCACAAACAAACATATACATAAACATTTTGCAGTAGTATGTTAATTCTAATCATTATAATAACAATTAATCAAAATAGAGGGTGCATCAAAGTTATTTAAAACTCATTAATACTGAAGGATGCTAAAATGATTCTTTACATAATTATTCAAAATGAATCATCCAAATTCAAATTACATATTTTCAAAAACAAATGACTCATAATGATCCGTAATACATGAACACTAAGGAAAACTATTGTAGCGAAATTCGTTTTCTCGGAATGGTGCTAGAGTCGGATTCAGCTTTTTCGCCATAAATCTGCAATAATTTATTCATAAGGTTACCTCTTAAACCTACAATCACTCACTCTCTCACTACATTAATTAACTCATTCATTCATTTAATCTAAGTAGTTGTATCCAATGAAACTTCGATTTGCGTATTGCATTCAGTAATATTTCGTTTACCATGTTCGATAAAATCCACCTGCGAGCAAACAATTCTGTTCTAAAACTCATGCAAGAAAATATAAACGGAAGTGTAGCGCATCCTCGTGTTTTTTTTCTACATATAAATCTCTTAAAGCAGTAAATTGAAGATAGGTCTTTTTTTCTGTTCTTACGTCTTGTTTCTTAATACTTTATAATTAATAATGTTAATTTAATGTAAAACCAATCTCTTATTATTTCTATCGAACTGATAGTTTTGAAGAACAAGTTTGCTGAATAGAAGTCTTGAGTTAAAATTATTCCGTTCTCTTTATTTAATTTACCTGTACATTCTATGTAATAGTTTGGTTGGTTAGTTTAATTTACGTCGCACTAGATGCGAACCAGGCAAATTGGCGACGAACCTCTTAATTTTTTACCTCGGTCCAGTGACGAGGTTTACACCGGAGTTAGCAATTACCTCTCCCTACTTCCACACCACGCCAATGGGAGATCATTGATCGTATAGATTTAATGTGCATCATTTCTGGCCACACAACAGGTCTTTAGAGGTATCAAGGGTCGAACACACGACTGGACGAAAACCGCCTGTAGCGAGTCCACTTTCTTGACCACTTATCTATCGTGGCCATCATTCTATGTTGCAATACTGAAGTTTTATAATGTAAACAATAGATGGCTTCCGTGTGTTCTTCGTAATGTTATTTTACAAATTCTGGTTTAGAAGCATTCACGGAGCTACCTTGGCAATTGGATCGGATCGGCTGCAGAATACCAGATGACTTGATATTAACACAACTGGTGACAGAATTAAATCTTTCCTATGATAAAATTGTATGAAAGCTAAGCGTTCTTCAGAAATTAGGAATAGAACTTGTTGGACATGCTGTCATGCCCATGAAGAAACATTTAAGATGAAAAAAACTGGTGAAAATAATATGCGATTTTTTTTTTTAAAATTTAAAGAAATAAATAAGGATAAAATTAAAAGCTTGCAAAAGAAAAGCTAAGAAGATGTAGTTTAAAAGTGCAGTCACTGTTTCGTAAATGGTTTTGGGTTACTTTGACGAGGTGATATTTTGCATTTTATAATAGTATATATTTCTTAAAATCTATATTTTTATCTTACTTGTTTCTATTTTTCTTTATCTTAAGTTAATTTTCATTAATTTTATTTAAATCTACTAATTGTATTCATCTGAAAATTGTACAACATATTGCAATAGTTCAAATCTGTAAGCAGAATGAAATGTTTCGTAATTGAAATGCCATAAACACTGGGGTTGATTAAAATATATGTCAGAATATTCAAGATCAGATTAGTTCAAGAAATAGCTTTTTTTTGTTGAAATAAAAAAAAAATCCTACATCAACAAAATGATGAATGCAATCAATAAGTAATAAAGACACATGAGAAATTTCACTTCAGAATAGAGATAAATTTTCATTTAATTGATTTATATTTCTTACACATTTTAGATATTGTTGTATGAAAAGTTATTACGACGTATTTCAATTTTACATAGCTAACATGGGAGTACCAATTCCTTTTAATATTGAAAATTCCTTATGTAATGCAAACCGAAATGCACACAAACTTAAACATTTATAATGCTCAGCGTGTTAGCATCTGTATTGTGTATTTTACAACTGGGAATAAGAAATTTTGAATTGAGATTACATTATTTATTTATTTATTCAAAATTCTTATTTTAATAGTTTAATTTTAATCTTCTCAAAAGCTAGTCTGATTTTTATGTATAATCGTATTATTTAGTACTTAATGTAAACAACTGTATTTTTTAAATTTATTATTTATGTAACGGTATAAAAAATTAGTTTTCTCTTTAATTTATTTACCATGATATTTTTAAATGCAATATAAATTTTGTATTAAAACTCTTGTACATTTTTTAAAAGTGCTTAAGATTTGAAATTCATTGTGTCCTTCATTTATTTATTACAAACTCATTAATTAATTTTTAGAATAAGTATAAATAAATATGTTCAAAACACATACTCTTATAAAATATAATAGTGAAAATTCAATATTGAGATTAACTCCATGTTCGATACTCAAGACAGCACATAAAAATTTATAACCTATACATCTGCATAAAATATTCAAACGATCTCTTCGAAATTTGAGCCTGACGTCGATCAAGATGATCCATTTTCCATATATTCAAACCCGTTACGTCTCTAGATATTTCAATTAATCAATCCGGAAATCGGATTCGCAAGGAATATTTACACTCATGTCTTCTCCGCCATTATCTGCTGAAGGTCATCTTTTGAGGCGCTTTAGAAAGTCCTCGTCCTCATTCGGAATCGAATACATCAAATTGTCAATAGTGTCAGTTGAGAGAGAGTCAGGTTCTGTGAGAGCATAGCCCTTCTGTGGAATATTTCGCTAAAGGTGTTATTAAATTCCGTTGTCTGACCTTACATTAGGCATCACTAAACATTCCAATTAAAATGGCATTTGAGCCAAAGTTTGTCAGAATGTACCTCTCTACAAGTAAGGCATATTTATTATTGGTATTTAAATAGAAGAAACAAGCTTACTAATTTAAGTTTTAGTGTGCTTTTGTTAAAAATCTTCATATTTCAATCTATGTTTGCTGCTTTTGAAATTCAATAATCAAATATGGTAAATGCTAAAATATTTATTGTATTCGAGAATTACAGCATATTTAAATTACTAAAAAAATTATTTTAATAGAAAAGAAATATATATATATATATCTGAAAGAAAATGTTCTCTTGGAAAATTTAACTAAAATTATTATTTTTCTATTCTAATTGTGGTTTATTTATAATTCATAATTTCTTATTTCGAATTACACGAAAATATTTTAAAATCGTTTTGTCAATTAATTAATTTAATTGCATTTGTACTTTAATTTAAAACCCTAAACATTTTTTACCTCAAAGAATGTTGGATATTTTTTATGAATTTATCTTGAAGCTATTGTTACTTTTAAAGTAAACTTTTGTAATTAAAACATTTTACTTGATATTATAACTATATATAAAATATGTACAAGTTGATACGCATATATTCCATTATGAAAATAACTTGTTACCGATTTGACATCCGTTTTATTTACTATGTGAGATCATTAATCTTTTTTCTATTCTAAATACGTAATACTTCATGGCATTTAACATATGCTATCATAAAAATGTCACGCAGTTACCTTTTAAATAAATGATACTTTTAGCTACACAGTATTTAAACTTAAATGTGTGCTATAAGTGCTGTTAAAGCTTAATGTATGTATATTAAAATGATGCATCTTAAAAATGAGTCACATAAACAAAAGGGACCTTTTAAAAGAAAGTAGAATAAAATCTAAGATTAAAAAAATAAATTTTGTTAATTTCTTCAAAGACAGTTAATCTCATATATCAGCATTTAAAGTATCGTACATTCTCAGACTGTAAGCATTAGATATATATATTACACAAGAAAACTGTTTTTGGTTACTTCACAATATTCAGCTATGGAATTCAAGATAAATAGCTCACTTTTAAAATTGCGCAAGAAATCGTATCATTTCAAATTCATGTACGTAATATTAAGATAAATTGAAGTAACTTAGAAGAGACGAATAAGTCTAAAGCATTAAAAAAAAAGGAAGAAATGCTCTTAGAAGACTTAAAAGACTAACTCACACTTTTTCCAAGCCTCAAAATAAATAAATCATAACACAATAAAAAATATAAAAAGAACATTTACAAACATACAAAATAAGTACTACAGCTACTACGACAACGTCGAAAGTGATTGATGACATGCTAGCTTTGGAAAAGTTTTGTTTATAGGTATTTACAGAAAGCTCTATAATTTTGGTGAAATCTCCTTTCTCAAAAATTTCTTCACAGTCATCTATTGATAGCAATTTTTAAACATCCAGTCACGATTTTTACACGATGTTTTATTAAAGACAGGAAGCTACATGGGATAAACAATTGATCTTAAATGATAAATGATGTTGTAAATAGGATATACTTTTCCAGTTGTTAGTCGAACGATGAATAAGTTTGTAATTTTAGTTGTTTTATAACCTTGAATCGTAATGTATTTCTTGTACTCATTGTTAAAGAAAATGCCGATAAATAAAAAAAATAAGAGGGGCGAATAAATGAAAACCCTTTGAGTACTCCAATTTTACATACCTTAGTAAGTAGGTTTTTAAATTATTGTACTTATCGTTAATATCCTTCATAATCCACTTTTATTTAAAATCTCAATTTCAACATAAATCTGAATACATATAACTGTATTCAAACTGATCAAACAAATAATATTGCAATTCAGCCTAATATCTTAAAATTATAGAAATGTTCTAAATGTGAATATCTAGATAAACTACTACCAATCAGTGTTTCAACGTACTTATTCTTTTATAAGATGATATATTATTCAGAATAACTTATATAAATTTAAAATAAAAAACATTACTTAGCATTAAAACAGTTGCAATGTGTGTTTCGATAGAGAAATTTAAAAATAAGATTATTAAACAAACAAATTTAAAATATTTTCTTAAAACAGTTGTAATATCTCTTTGAATATAATTGGAAATATAATATTAATCATTTAAAGCAACTCAAATTGAAACAAGTTATATGTTTTGAATAAAAATGTTTATGATTAGGAAAATTAATAAAATTTCCAATTCCTAAAGGAAAGAAAATATTATCTGTTAGGGGACAGATGGAATATCCAGCATATTTGTGTAATTAGTTCAGCATATTATTTAATATTCAACAATGGTGATTGTGCCCACTTCGGCTCAAAATGTATGATCAAAAATCACTTATAAGCAGTTCGTAAGGAAATTAATCAAAAATAAAAGCTATATATATACATAACTAATCAATAAAAGTCAACTTTAGGTCATGAAAAGACTTCACCGGAGGATCAAGGTATTTTATTAATATTTAAACGCAAAGAAAACCGGAAAAAAAAAGAATTCAGTGAAAGGACTATAATTCTATAAGAAAACATTTTTATTCAAATTTGTAGGAAAGAAAATCTGTCAAGGTGTTGACACTGAAATTAGTCGAGAAATGAGGCTACTGAGCATCTGAGTTTTGCTGAATACTTTGGATTTCGAATATTTCAAATGACATCTTAAAACTTAATGGTCATATTATCTTTACAAGAGAAATTAATCTAGCTTTGAATTCATCAGTTACACTATTTACTCTGAAATTTTCAGGGAAAGACTTATGATCCGAAATAATTTGTTTTGCTATAAAACTACTTTGCTACAAAGTCAACTCTAATACAGTTGTATGAGTTATGAACTTCGTAATGACCTCTTAAAGGTCTTAATGAAGCATTACTTGCCTTACTATACTCTAGCGAAAATTAGCAGAACATAAGTAAAAATACTTATATCTTTTGTGCAGAAAAGGAATAACTCCTACAGGGAACTACTCCTGCTTTTGGAATTGACATCCACAAAACCTTATAATAAATGCAATTGATAAAGTGTTTTTGGTTCGAATAAGCTTTGAACAAGAGGCTTATTGAAAATTACAGGACACAAAACTCGTAATTTTCAATACCTTATTCTGATTCTACCTTTTCTTAATTTCTAAAGCACTTAAGACTTCCGACTATCGGTCCTTTTGGATTTCGAGAACGAAATGTTATTTATATAAGTAAATTATACTGCCGTTCTATATTCTATACTGTATTATCTAATTAAATGCAATAAAAAGTCCATCTGAAAGAGAAAAAAAAATTGAAGGTTTCTAAGGCATTATATTTCCCCCCCACACACACCTAATTAAAAATACTATAGAATAAATTTTAAAAACCGAAAAATCCTCAAAGGAATAATTAACATAGGATTAAAACGTTTATAAGCAATCAGAAGAAAAATACAATTCCCAGAAAACTTCATTACTCCTTTCTTCCAACGGATACCTTTTTTGCATTCAAATATGTAAAACAGTATAGACATGAGGCACACAGTAGAAATTCCACACACTGTACCTTCACGAAATAAAAAAAAAGCCGGTTACAGAAGCTTTAAAAAGAGTAACTTGAGTCTCTGTTCCATTAATTGTGCAGCAGATCATATAATAGCTTACGAATAACGCTCGGTAGAACTAAGCATTTAACACATACACGAGTGGATGACTATTGTTCAATAAATTCTCGATTGATTACCGTCATAATATACATATATATAACCAAATAGTTTATGTTGTTCAGACAGTATACCTTCTAAACCAAGTCTGTCTAACACAAAAGACCTAAAGGGTTGCTATTAAAACGCATTTTATTCCAGCGGAGCACATTATATATATATATATATGTTTGTTTGTGTGTGTGTGATGAATTTGATTTATCATATGATAAATCAAATTCATCACACACACACACTCTTTCATGTAATTTTGAATTTTAATTCGAATTTAAATTTTTATTCTAAAAACAATTACTATTACTATCTCTCAAATAGTGGGTAGAGACTGATTCTCTCGCGAGTCCCATTAATGAAATCAAGATCCTTCTGAATTTAACTGAGGGAAATTATATTTAACTGAATTAAATATATTTATACGAAATGTTATTTAAATGAAAGTGTCTAGCAGTTACAGCATATGGCTAGTGCTGAATTATTAGTGATCAAAAGATACCGAGAATCAGTTTGTCGGGAACCATGTGATTCTGGATTTAGTATATTACGTTTAATGCGGACAGACTTGCATCTCTTCTTTCTTACGATCAGCGGTAAGCTTTTTCTCCCCGCGTCTAATAATTTGATCTTCAGTAAGTTTCCTGCTTAGGGAATACATTGTGCTCATCTCAGGCAAAATTGTGAGCTCACTTCTTAAAAATGAACTCAACTTTGTAATTATTTCTGAACAAAAATGAAGCAGATAAACAGTAACCATAGTTGAGTCAAAATACTGAGTCATTCCTATAATAATGGGATATAACTCTAACAACCCATGAAGAGTGTCCTTTACTAATTTTATGTACAGTAAAATTTAAGCTTTTTTTGGATAACCCAGTCCGAAGCGCCACAAGTTGATACCGGACGAGCCACATGCTTCTCTCGGGCATTAGAGTTGATATGGTTTGTTCTAAATGAAAAATTGTCTTAAATCATATTTGCAGTTACTTTAACTTGTTTTGAAATATATAATAATAATTTAGCTTTCAGTTTTCTTTTTAAATGAATTTAATTATATCCCGTTTTTAATCGTCTATTTTAAACAAATGTAATTTACAAATATCCATTACATTTAACACCATTAGTTCAATATTCAATATATATATATATATATATATATATATATTTGTGTGTATGTATGAGTTACATATATAAAATTTAAATCTATGATTATAGTGAAACCTAGTTTTTACAAAAACACAGGATTCAGCACAAGAAATTGTTTTGTAAATTATTTTCAATGATAGTCGCTATAAGGTAAAAAAAAGTCAAATATGTTAAAAACTAAAAAAAATTCTAAAAGAAATGATTTTGCAATTTGCAGAATTAAAGAAATTAATATTTTGACGTATTTTATTCAAAATAGTTCCATATAAACTTACAAAAGATCAAACATTTTTCAATTAAAACTTATAGCCTAGTGATCTTAAAACAAATTTTTCACTTCCTTATCATACTAAGCAGCATTTCAACGAAATAAAATGGATATTCGGATGTAAAAATAAACAATGTCTCTTATCCTCCAGAACTACTTACATAACCACAAATCCATAAAACACTTGTAAGTTAACTACCCTTAGATTAAATTTAGGCCTTGGTAGAAGAGTGTTTTTTGTTGCGGGATTGCGCTTAGTGTTCTTTCCATCGAGCCGTGGCCTCGAGGTTTGATTCCACTAAAGACATATCGCTTATCATAGCTAATATGTATTAAATCTGTCAAATTGCCATCTTCGTATGAAGTGAGTGAGGTGTCAGCTTAGATGATGTCCTCGACACTTGAGGGAGTTTCGAAAGTCTTAGTTCTGTCACGGATGTCTCTTTGCATTGCTTCTTAATGCGAAGTTTATAAACAATCAATAAATTAAACCAATTTACCAGATGTAAATGTAGGCATTTCTGAATGTCTGTGAATGAATACATCCTTTCTTACGGGAGCTAAAATCCTAAGTTGTTTGTGAGTCAAATGAGAATTCCTTCTCTAAAAGACAAAGGGTACTAAACTTGCGGTAATCAACAGTTCTATTGACTGGTTGTTGAAGCACTCTTAGAATTCGGTAATTGAATGTGGGATACAATAGATGAAAGAAACAACTAGGGAGTTAAGCATATGTCATAACAAACAAGATAATACATTTAATTAGAACATTAATTTGGAACTAATGAGTTTCCTTACTTTGTACTAAGAAAATAGGCGTTTATGCCAATTTGGTTTGACATTTATTCGAAGGCCTGATAACTTTAATATTTTGTTTCTAATTTTTCTATTATAAACTATTGGAGTAATGCTGATATTTTTTAGACTTTTTTGCGCTTTCTTAACTATTCTCTTAGTGTATTATTTTTTCTACTGCTCTAATATTTTGCATTATTCTAGTAATTATTCTATTGTTTTAGTACTTTTATTTTCAATTATTTGAAGACAAACATCAAATCCTTTTCTTTGCGTATAATACACTATACAAATGAAGCATTTTATAATCTTTAAATAACTTTAATACACATATGTATATATTTCATAATATGAGTAAATACCTCGTAACTTTATAGATTTTTTCTTTAAATGTATCCAATAGGGAAAAGAAGAAATTTTTGATTCACGTGTCATTAGAATAAAACTATGACTAGTATTTTCCATTGTTAGCCAAAAGTCAGTTTTCTAGTCTTAAATGAATAGAAAATTTAGAGTTTTATATATGAATATAATTAAATATGTTTATGCTACTAAATATTTTTTGAAAGATTTTTGAAGAGCACTTATGGAGAACAATAGGTCTTAAATGCATATTATAGTCCTGTATGCCCATACTGCCTCTTTCTACCACATTACTCATAAACATTAGTCATTTACTAATTATCTTAAGTTTTTTAACGAATATCGGTTTGGAGCTGAAGAAAGATCTTATAAATACTTGTGAAAACACTGTCGTACAGGGAGGTATCTCAGAGGAAATAATCTGGATCAATGAGATAAGAACTTGAAAACTTATTCCAGTTCTTCAAGTAATGCAACGAATTAATGTCCTGGCTTTTTAACAATACTTTTTCAAAATACTCAAGATCAGCCTGAAAGCAAGTTAAAAGAGACTTTCCAGTTCTTGGAGTATATTTGTCAGATATTTGTTTCTTAATATTTTAACGAAGATTAATATCATAAGCTTAGAATAAAAACTTCTAAAGTGAATTTGCGCAAGTGCCATTAGTGGAAAAAACAAAAGATATTTTAGATCTGAAAAAGGCATTGGATTATTTTCTCACGTCCCTAAGTAGCATATTTATTCCATAATTAAAATTTTAATGTTTCGTTGTGATAATAAACGGAACAAATTATTATTTTTTGTAAAAAAAATATTTGTATGTTAAACAGTAAAGTGACTTTCGACCAAATCTGTATACATTATAAACTTCGAAATATTAATCAAATTCACTTAAAGAAAATGGTATCATCTCATCTTCTTAAGTTAGAATACCTATTTTTAAAAAGCTCAGTTTGATACTGTTTGATAAGAAAATTATATTATTTTACAGGATTGTCTTTTCGAAAGTGAACGGATGCGGTAATCCTGTGGTTATGATCGCAAACAATTGGTAGGAGCAGCTTCCGTAGAGTCGTAGGCTCAAGTCATGGTTTTTTGAAGATCTGTTGTGTAACAGGCTAAATGCACATTAAATCTGATAAGGCTCTAAGTCCTCCCATTAGCCTATTATGGAAGTTTAGAGAAGGAGTACCACAGGTCAGGTGATATCTTTGTCATTTAACCAAGGTTCGCCATTATAAGAACCTTAGATAATCGCATAGCTATGCTTCTAAGTGCGCAGTTAATAAACAATCATTCAGTTCGGATACAAAGTATAAATCCATAATATATGCTATTGTCATTGTTCTACTAATCAAGTTTATATGTTGCATATACTGCTAATATAGTTAATATTTTAACACAAAATGAGAAACAAATAACAACAATGCAAAAAAATCGTTAATATAATAATGTATTTTAATAAAATGATTACTTTATGCAGAGAGTTTTTAACCTGTACTTATTATCAATCAACCAGGTATGCATTAGTTGATTATTGGATCACATTTTAAATAAATTATATCTTAGTAGTTATTCCTATTTTTCTTTGTTATTAATTAGTGGAGAATAAGTTCATTCTATTTTTAAAACATATAATGTAACAAATAACAAATGTGTTGATTTCCCTAGATAGTTCTCATAGCTTTCTGAAAACAAGAAAAATCTGTCTAATAAAATTTCACAGGTGTATCGTTAATATTCATTTTCTCCATGTTTCTAGATTTTTTTTCCTGTTGAAATGTATCTAAAGATAAACGCAAAAATAGTGAATCATTAATTTTATTAATTATGTAACAGGAAATCGCAGACGAGGTTTTTTAACCTTCAGAACAGCTTCTCCCAGTATTTAGAAATACAATATCATAATATTCTTTAAAACGAAATAAAGTTCCTTATTATATTACAATGTAGTTGAAAAATTTACATAGAATCGACGAAACTACAGTATAAACTACGCATTTTTTTATTAAAGTAACGTTATTTTGATCTCCCTTAAGCTATAAGTATTTTCTTGTTAGTTAATTTAACAAAAATATTTTAAAATTAATAAAACTTATTATATGTAGACATAAAAAATGGGATACTTCTATTAACTTTTTCAATCAGTATCGCAGTTGGATGAAATTGGAATCATTCTTAATGTTAAAAAGAAATTAAATTATAAAACCCCAAAAAATTTATTACCTTAATTATTTCTGCTAATTTAAATAAAAAAAGATTATCATCTATTTTGATATTATTTCTATATCTTTATTTTCATTTTCATAACCTAATCAGTAAAAATTAAGATAAAATATATTTAATTTAAGTGGGTTTTGAGAACATCCCCCTCAATGTTGACCAAATTTTGAAAAATTTTAATTCAAAGTCATTGCTTATCTTGAATTCTCAGAGATTTTAATTATTGGGTAGATAATTTTTTGTTTTAAAAAAACACAAAAATTATTGAAAAAAGCATAATCATGAAATTGTAAATTGTTAAAGGCCATTATAGGAAATAAAAGGACAATAATAGTAACGAAATCTTTTTGTATCAAGTGTTTCCACAAGCCTCTTAAATTCAAATCCTAATGCATTTCTCTGTAGTAATTAAAGAAATATTCAAGGTCAAACAATGAGAAAAAGTTTGGCGTAAAGTAGCTGAATATTTGTTTACATTTAATTACATATCGAGCTAATTTTCTGTCTCAAGAATGTGCTCGCATTCAAATGAAACCTAAAACGTAAGATATTTACACCCTTTTCTAATTGATGATTTAATAATTACATATTGTAATTAGAAAATATCTGTTAACCATTCGTGCTAATTAATTTAATCATTGCCATCAGATTCCTGTTTTGATTGAGATATTATTTGTGATATATATTTTTTTATCCAACTCTGATAAGGTATGTGAAAGATACATAAAATATTTTTTTTATTCAGAATTTTCGACAACTGATCTTACAATCGCTTTTTCCAAAAAAATTAATAATAATGTTTCAATTCTTCTGTGTGAAATTTATTCTTTCAAAAAGAATCTACCTTGGTTGAAATGAATTTATGTTCTTTTGAGACTCAATGAAGTAGAGAACTAATTAAAGTAATTATGTCTTGGCTTGGAATTTTTGTATAATAGTGCCTTTTTTTATTAAAACTACACTGTACAAAATGTGTTCTTTTTCACAATTATTTGTAATATGTCAACTTTTATTTTATATTTTAGCACAGAATTAAAACTACTTTATTTATACTTTCAAAACTCTTTATTTACACTGTATACATGCCAAAAATGTCATACTTTTGCATGATATTAAATATTGAAGCAAATAAGAGAAACAAATATTTTGTGAGTGAAACATGTGGTAATTTCATTCTTAAGTTAGATTAAAAACATTGTTGCAAAAGTCTTGCTTCGACTTAGAAATTAAAAAAAAAATTGCTTCAATTTCTGTGGAGAAATAAAAAATATTATTATAAAACAGTTAATTTACTTAAAGGTAGATGTTAGCTTATAGAGTTGTTTGGACTTAATCTATTACTGCATTCCATAATTCTATCGATCGAATAGGAATTCTGTAATATGTAATGCTTATAAATCAATTTGCATTTATTATATATTTTTTATTTTTTTAATAAATGGTTTACTAAGAATAATCAAAAAATAGCCAATCAAAAACTTTGAGATTACATCTTTAATAGGTCCACCATGAAAATTGTTGCGAATTTTTAATTTGCGTCTTCAATATTGTATTGAAATGAACAAAATAAATTTAGTACCAACATGAAACGTTTCGCAAGTGTGGTGGTTTTCTAACCACATTGATGGAGGTAGTTATTGACTTTCAGCGTCCGGGATGATTAGAACCCTAATCTGTTGGTCCAGAGTAAACTTGTGCGGTTGATATTTCGTTGTGCTCTTATCAACTCTACTTAAAGAGTTACTCCCTCAGGCTAATTATTGAGGTGTTTTAACTTCAGTTGTCACTATTGAAGATATCCGTGACTAATTATCCTTCAATATCAACGTGATGATGCGAAGAGGAACATTCTGGACGATATTTGTAGAGAAGTTGATTTCTTAGTTTTTACTGCAGTTGATATACTCCTCCTCCCTGTTGAATCGAGTTTAATTTTTAAAAAGTTTCCATTTGACATCATTGGCAGTCTAGAGTTGAGATGGTTGATCTGTTTGTTGCGTGGGCTGTAGCTGGAATATTATTAAAAGTGACCTATGTGTAATTGTCTGTGATACTCAGAATCAAGGAGTTTCTTAGGGATGCAATCAGTAGTTTTATGCTATGCTGCCACCTAGTGTTTAAATAATGGGTCACTACTTCGGCAAGTAATGTTTCTCCACTCCTTAGCGGAAAAGGTCAAATGACTTCAAATGCATGCGGTGTCTCGTGCACTCAACCGCTTGGAATCGAAGAAAATATAAATATTGTCGCATTTTGCAGTGTTCCTATTACGTTAATTGATTTAATAATTTTAGAGACCTTTTAACTTATGTCTTCATTGTTCAAAAGCAAATTATTACGGAAATTTTAGCATTAGATTTTATTTTAGGAAGAGATTCTTTTTACGAGCTTGCTCAGATCTCATGTGTTAAAACACAACAGCAAATTTATTTCATATAATCATTAAAAGAAGGTCATCTTTAATGACGTATGAATCATATTATCAACATATAAATATGCTCATAATTTAATCCATATTAAATTTGAATCATAACATATTTAATTAATAATTTATTCTTAAATCTTCAAAAATTGTAGAAAATGGAAAGGTTAGAAATTTGAAGTTTCTTACTAAGTTCAGAAAATATTTAACTTCACTAATTTTAGATCAAAACATAAACAAATAAATGTTTTCATTATTTATATTTGCTTTGTCTTATTATATCGTTTCTTTTCGTATTACATTATATACTGCACTTTAAGTATATTTTACAGAATATCATATTTTATTAGCCATTCAATGAGATTGTTTTCAATAGGCTATAAATTGGCATACCAGATAATTTTAATTTTTTTTAATATGTGAATTAGATTTTTTATAACCATGTTAATTTTCTTGATTTTACGATTCAGTCCGTTAACTTAATGCTAAATATTTCTATATTATTTTATATTATATTTAATGAGTTTGGCTCTAATATTAAATATAATTGCTTAGTATTTTTCCCTATTAACTAGAATAACACATAAGTATCTTAATTTTACTGTTCTAACAATATACCTAACACAAATAGGCAAACTACAAATCTGTTAAATTTTTCTATATTCCTTTATATTCAATTTAACTATTTGAGGTGTTTCTTTTCCTTTCAAATACGATTGGCAAATATGTCGGAATAATATTTAACCATTTTCCTATATGTATATGTATATATATATATTATATATATATATATATATATATATATATATATATATATATATATATATATATATATATATATAATTTTAGATATTATTAGTTTAAAATATGTTCAGTTTAACAATTTATCGTTTGCTTAAATTTTAATTTCATGTAGTCTAAAATATTTTCAGTTTAACAATTTATAGTTTCTTTTCAATTTAATTCCAGTTAGCTTAAAATATATTCAATTTAACAATTAATCGTATCCTTTAATTTCATTTCCAGTTATTGTAAAATAGTAAAATATATCAGTTTAATAATATACCATTTCCTTAATTTTAATTATATTTAGCTTAAATATATTCTTTTATAATAATTTAACATTTGCTGTAAGTTTAATTACATGAACCTTTAATGTCATTTAGGTCAATCTAAATTAAAAATGAGACTGTTTGTTTTTATGCTCCTCCGCCTCATATTCGGACGATATTGTGGAAGCAGTGTACGAAATGTTGGCTGATGAATCGTGTGATCGAATAAAAACGATATAAGCAGAAGATTTCGAAATAAATTTTACTAATGGATAAGGGAAAGAATTTGCTGAAGACATTAAAATAATTGATTTAGGAATTGCAAATGAATCCTAAGTATTATACCTCAAGTGAAAATACTACAATCATCGCTATATTTTCTAAAAAAGTTTAAAAATAGAAATGATTTTTTTTTCACATTAATTGAAGGATTTTGCTTAAATATGGATCTCGAACTAAATTAATGTAACAAACTGTGTAGGGGGCAATATTTTAAAATTACATAAGTTTAATCCAATATTTCGTAAAAGTATGCAACAAAGAAACTAAGTAATTTTAAAATTACGCTATATAAGCTATTGCGGAAGTTCTGAATTTCACTTTAATTATATATCCGTAAAAAAAATAGGACCACAAGATATTCTAAGAGTTCTATTTTCTAAAAAAATTATATTGGTACAAAGGAAGCAATACAACAACTAAGGATATAAGCCACTAGAATTATTCGATATTTCAAAGAATTCTATTTGTTGGAAAAAACTAACAAAAACAATAGCGAAAAAAGACAATTTACTATGTTAAACAAAAACAGCATTGAAAGGGAAAACTGATTGTGAATCGAAGGAGAAAGATATTCCTTCACTCATGTGAAACATAGAGAAAAAAATACTATAACACATAACAACAAAACCTTTTCAACAAAGTCATCGATAACCAGATGCTTTTCCTTTCTCCCGGTTGAAATGACTTTTCTCTTTTTGTAACATAATCTGTAAGCCAAAAAGTAAATATACCTTTCTATTTCGTTTGAAAATTTCTAGAACGATTTCGAGGCAGCAATGAAGAAAGGCAAAGAAAATTGCACGAATGAATTTTAAACAATGTATTTAAAATTTCAGTCGAGTCTATTATATCATTGCAATTTTAATATCATTTTACGTTTTATTTTAGTGGAATTAAACCGCTTAAGAAATTACTTATTTTAAACTTCGTTTTAAAGTTGACCTTACACTATAGTATTTAAAATTAGCTACTGTCATATTCAACGAAAAGGATGAAGATTGAAAGAGGAATAAAAAATATACCTTTAAGAAGTTGTAATTTTTAAATTTTCCTTATTTTAAATATTGATTACATTGTTTCTGTGCAAACTATAAATTCCTTTTTTTTTTTCATTTTTACATTTGTGATCCTTGCATTTGTAAAATTCTCAATAAACTACATTTTAATACATACATACATGGGGATTTCAAAAAAGCGGCTCTGATCCGATGACTGCATTCGGTCTAATGAAAATGATTCATAAATTAAAGCAAACTTTTCATTTGAAGTCTATTGTTGCAGAGAAAGGAAATCAATAGTTTCGATGTCGGAGGAGCATGAGTTTATAACATAGAAGGAAGTGTCAATCAGTGATTTGGGAACGTGCTGTACACGGGGAATTGATTGAACTTTTGACATGCCAGAGAACAGAGTTCGTCAAAATTTAAGAAACAGGCTGCAATGCCTCGTATGCAGGAGTTGATTCTGGCTTACCTAAAGAAACAAGAGGCATTCACCTCCAATTTCTTAACTGCATGGTATGACCAATGCATGGTCATAGATCGTTTTTTAAACATATGAAACTCATTTCCATCTTCAAAGTTCTGTCCGTATTCCATATTGCAGAAAATGGGCAATATAGAATACGCTTAAAATGCAATCTCTCTTCATTTTCAAATGAAGATCACTGTACCGTACTGATCTGCGGCAGCGTTCTTGGTTGACCCTTTCTTTTCAAAGGAGATAGTTTCTTAGGATCCTATCACCTGTACTGTCAACGGGTCACTCTAAAAGTCTATTTGGTGCAACCAGAATATTCCAGCCCTGCAACAGGTAAGATAAGAGGAGTGCACATTTTTAAAGCAAGACTGCACTCTTCCACACATTTAAAATCCAATGAAGTAGCTGATGATTCTTCCCCTTTCGAGCTCTGATAGCTGTTCATATTATTTCCAATTACAGTGTAAAGACATCACTAGCTAAAAAGCGTCCCTCTGCAACATATTAAATACACGAAAAGAAGATCTGCTTAAATGTCTTATAATCCAAGTAGAACGAAATTCAAGGCACTCTAGTGGCATTATGCAATGCGCAATCACACTGCATTTCTAATCATTTACATATCAACCTCAGATGTACCTTTATGCTAAGTTTCATAATAATTCCACTCTTACTTCTTGGTGCGCAATTTTTTATACATGGCAATGATTATATATTAAAAAATTCATAAGCATTATTTATTTTGATGAAGTTCGTGAAAACCTCTTTAAAATAAATATTTTAGTACATAACTTGCTATTAAGTTATTTCTTGTTATGTAACTAAATATAATGTTTATGAAAACAGAATATATATATATATATACAACTGTAAACTGTTTTATTATAAGAAATTCAAACCATTTCTCTTATAAATATTACGAATATAACTAATTTTATTAATTATAAATTTTATTATGTTGTCGAAAAATTTCTTTTCATGTTGATTATTCTTAGATTAAAATAAATTTAAATATGTAAGTTTTGTCATCAAAATACTTATTGTTATTCAAAATTAATAGATAATAACTGATAGATCTATAAATAATAATATTACGAACCTTAGATGAAAGTAGCGTTTCTGCTATTTTCTTACAATAGACGAGAATTATTTACAGAAATTTTGGTTCCAATTTAAACCTTAAACATAAAAAAATTACCCTTCCGTCTTAGCGACGAATATGGTGACTTGGCTATTGACTTCCTGACGAAATAACGTTCATGGAAAAGGCTGGAATTTTGTCAATATCTCGATTATGGTGGAAATAATGGACTTTTATTGAATTTTTCCTATGACATCCCACCTGGATGGTACAAACGTAAATGCTTAGAGATTCGAAGCCAGAGCGAATCGGTTAGAATAGACTGAGTAGATTAGCCAAGGAATTGTCCATACCATGTTCGAATAAATTTGACGGGTATTTCCCTATATATGCCAAGACATCTGATGGGACTGACGGAAGGTGTTTTAGTCCATAAGAAGTATTACTTTGATGGTATATCCGAGGTGGGAACTAGTAAACTGGTGAGTTAAGCATTATTGAAAATTCTATGACTATTTCTGAAATGCGGCATTTGTTTGTGTTGCATATCTGTGGAAGAGTTATGTTTCCTGATTGTTTTGTTAATCTGACCATGTTTTGCTACCTGTGATCTTCTAGACCTGAATATCTGTGAATTAAGTGACATTTGCCAATATCTTCCGTGTTTCGATTCCTTTCATTTCTAGGCCCTCGAGATATTGGAAATTGTTTGCCAAAATATTAATTAATTTTATGAATATAATTTCATTTATATAGTTTTATAAATATTGGCTAGATTCTTATTTGAATTTCCTCTTTGTGGAATTCCCTTTTTTGCATATTTTTAGTACTATATTTCATATAGTTTTCCTAGAAGTACAGTATTAATATTGATTTTCATTAGAAATAGAATTATGAATGTTATAATACTTATAAATAATTAATAGTATCCTTACTAGATTATTTATATACAAAGAATTAAAGAGGTCTTCAAAGAAATAACTATGTATATCAAATATATCTTGGTGATTCACATTCTAAATTAAATCGGAACTATTTTAAATTACTGCAGTTATATTAAATTATTATTAGTATACAGTTTACGCGAGCATTTGTAATACAATTATTTTACTCATTATTGTCTCTTCGAAATTTGATAAGGCATTATGAAATTTTAGAGAATTAAAGATCTGAGGATAATTAATTTCATTTGTTTGTAGTTTTATTTTTCTTATCATGAGAGTTAATTATATTATTAATTTCTTCGGCAATAAAATTATTTTCCAAATATGCATTGTTGATTTATATACGACTATTAGTAATAGTTATAGTACCTTTTTGCAAAATCTATATATAATTACTTTGAGCCTTGGCACCATAACAAATTAAGATTTTTTTTTATATTCTTCAATTTCTTTTTGTTTCATGTATTCTCTTGTTATTTTTGGTATAAAAGTCGGCATTATTATTATCTTTATAAATGTAGCAACTGTGCTCAGTAAATGTTTCTACTAATAAACTGTAGTTAATAGCAAGAAGCAAATGAATTCTCCAATTAAAAGTTAGACGCACATTTTCTTTTTTAAAAAATATATATGTAAGACATAAATAATATCAGCTAATTAGTGAATATCAAAAAAAAAATTAAAGATGCTTCAGGAACATTACTATAGTTTGTGCTTAATCATTCGGTATGAAATAAATGCTTTAATTCACAACTTTTTGGTGAACTTATACCATTTTTTAAATATAATTACATTGTAATTCCAAAATAAGATATGAAAGTCAAACAACTTTCCAAAAATGGCAGTCCCATTAATTTTTTTTAAAAGTAAATGTTCATAATCTATTTAAGAAAACAAATCCAACATTTAATACCAGAAATTTAATTTATTCAATTAAATACATCGTTAAATGAGATAAAAAAAAATGTTTAAAAAACTGTTTCCCTGGCATTCATTTCTAAAAACAATGAATGGCAAAAATTGTTGCCCCAGGCTTAGTAGAATACCTTATTCCAGTTGATAACGTTTTTTCAACCACCTTTAATAAACGTTTAATTTTCATTTTCTCAGTTTTGAAGTGTTCATATTTGAAATAAAATATTTTTGCATTCATTTATTTTACAAACTATTCAAAAGGCTATATTTTAATGAATTCAGTAATTACCAAAATAATTTTATTCTTCGCAAGAACATTTTCCAGCTTTTAAACTTTTTAGAACTAAACATAAATGTTCTAATTTATACTAACATGAACATTAGATACTTATTTATTTTATTTTTTACTTATAAAAATACATACAAAACTGTCAATAATGGATTTTTTTTTGCTTCCAAAAGAAATCTTTTGTTTAGTAACTTCACTTCAGAGCCTTCTTGTAAGACAATAAAACATATATTACAACTTGTTTAATGTTAAGAATAACGTATTCTACTCATGTTCATTATATTGCATAATAGATTGAATCTTAAACTGTTTTGGTAAGCTACATGGTACAGTTGGTTTAGTTTAGTTTTTATTAACGTCGCACTAGAAGCAACACGAGGGCTATTGGCGACGGACCTCGTAATTTTGAACCACGGTCAAGTGACGAGGACGACACCTGAGCTGGCACCCCCTCTCCTAACATCCACACCACGCCAACGGGAGGACTTTGGACCCCGAACAGATTTAACGTGCATCAGCCCCGGCTACACGGCGGGTCTTTGGCGACCAAGGATCGAACCCGCGACTGAACGAAAACCGCCGGTCGCTAGTCCACGACCTTGACTACTAGGCTACCGCAGCCCATGGTACAGTTGGTAAACGATGGTTTTCAAATTTAGTTCTGGAAACATTCATTAACATTACATTAATGAATTACTTCTGAATTAATTACTTAAAAGTAATTTAATATAACATTGGTTCAACTCGTTTAAATAATTATATATAGATAGTATTGAAAATAAATTGCGAAAAAAAGAACTCAAAATTATTTAAATGAGCTTTAGAAAATATTATGATATATATAAGACATCTATTTTTTTTTTTTTTTCATTTAGATATATGTTTTAAACTCAAAAGATACCAGAACATTTTAATGTTCTTTCTGACAAGTGAATCAGATATCTATGGGAAGTATGTGCTCTTACGAATTTTCTAAGAAAAGTATTTTTCAATTTATGCTAAAAAATGATGTGAAATATAATTTGAAATTGTATGTATTATACACTGAGAAAGCATAAAAACTATGTAAAATTGTTTTATAATTTATTTGAGAAAATCCAATAGTTCCTGAAGCGATTAATTGGTATACATGCAAAAATATATGTGGATTTTAAGTGATCAAGTCAGTTCAACTCGTTATTTTCTTTCTTAGTATAAAAGTGAATCATTAAATGATTGTTTATAATTTAATTATTTAAAGTTAATTTTTATTTACTGCAAGATGTATACTTTAAAGCAATCGGTATACAAGCATCGAATTATTGTCAACATTTAAGTATATTACAACTAGAAAAAAATATTTAAATGAAAGATTTTGTTTAGGATTTGATTTGAATTTAAAGTTTCATATTTCTAAGCAATTCAATAGTTTGAAGACTGTGATAAATATGTTTTATTTTTTCAATATACATATTGCAGTATATACTTTTTAAATATGAAAGTCAAGAGTATCTTTCTTGAGAAACTCTATCTTAGTTTAGTTATTGCATTATTTGTACTCATGAGTACCTGTGATAATATTCTATAATGCATCACTTGAACTATTAGTGTCGTTCAAGAAGACCTTAGGAATCAAAAACCATCAAAAATTTTTTGATTTTAGTAAGCATAACTGACTTGACAGTTGCCTTATTTTCTTTCATTCGTATTCGTTATCATGAAAAATTTCGGACCTCCAAATTCTTAGCTCTTTCAACTGATGAGAACATACTCACCTTATTTGGAGCAGAATCACCAAAAAAAAATCCAATTGTTTTGATTGTTGCATGGTTTGCGATGCATAATTATAATCCCTTCCACATCGAAGATATATATCGACTCAAAATAACATTAAGAACTCTAAGCGGAAGCAATCAAATTTTGATTTGGACGTAAATGACTACAAAATGAAAACAAACCGATGAATTAATGTTAAATTTGTTTGAGTTCCGACAGGTGGCAGACCCAATAGTAACAAACATTTACCTTAATTATGTCTTTTGCATTTAAATACAATTACTTTTTGAAATAATATTTAATTATGTTGTAATTAAATATTTCAAAAAGTTACTTCGTCACTACTTCGTAAAGAAGCTAATTTATGTTGTTAGAGTTTTGATATCACAATCGCATAAAAGTAATAGTATTACCTCAAAAATATTCATATTTCTTCAGAAATAAAATCGTTTTCATACTGTTCATTGTTCTCATGTACAGCTATATATCAGTTTAAATCATTAGCTAAAGTTAATCAAAGGAATTACGTTGCTCTTAAGGAGATGGCTCGAAAGTGGACACTAAGCCCCTACTTCAGACATTTTATTTGCAGAATGCCAAAAATTCATCTATGTTTCATGGAGACCATGACGAAGACCCGAATATTTGGCTTAAGGAATATGACCGAGTACCAAAATGTGATAAAATAGATGATATCAGCTACCTTTTAAAGGCGTACTTCTTCATTGACAGAACCGCCCGAGAATGGATCGATAATTATTATGAACTTCTATCTTGGGACAAATGAAGTTGGAATTCACTAAAACATTTGGTGACAGAAAATGGACAAAAAGCAGAGCCAAGGAAGAATTTTAATGGTGGGTACGAAACCATGGTAAAAACATGCTATCCTACATACAAAGTATGCTGATAATTTGACTGGATCTAAATCCTCAAATGTCATTCGATGAATAAGTGTCACACCTCATGAAGAATAATTAGGAGAATTTTTATCAAGCTGCCCTTATTTAAGATCTCATGATGAAGAAATAATTTGAAAAATGTGGTCAGAACCTAGAAAAAAATGAAAAAGAGAGGAGTTACTTGAAATAGATTTTATAGATTTACTAACGTCATACCAATCTCATAAATGACTGAGGAAAGGGATCTCTTTGATCACTATAATTTGGCAAATTGTTCGAGAAGAGCTCCAACGGGTACTTGCATAGAATACCGAAATTCCAGGAGCACAATCAAATCGATTGACACCAAGGTCCGTGAAAATAAGTAAGGAGTTTTCTCACATCTCACACGAGCGTAAGCAAAGCTTAGGGAAGTTCGTCCATGACTCGGAAACCAGCTAATTTACTCCGCAGTTGCTAAAAGATAAAGACTAAAAGACAAAGAAAATTATTCATCTAGAGCCAAGGAAACCTTTGATAATCCACTTACAACAAACATGTTTGTTTCCATTGTGATCGACCGAGGCAGGGAGCTCAGGGCTACTTTTGACACTTAACGAACTAACAGACGAAACACCACCGAACAAAGTTCCAAAGTGAGAAACCAAGCGGACTACAGCAGAATAGCAATCAGAGCCGCCTCACCGAGCTCGTTTCGAGGACGATCCCTGACACGTCACTTCAGATCACTGTTATCATATAGCCGTTCTTCAACTTCACACAACCCGAAACAATGACGAAAACTTGACGCGACCATTCTGGGAGGTGAGGTTATCTAAGAAAATCCTCCGCACTTTGCGAAGATGTCCAAACACCATCGAGAAGTTATTGTCGACAACCGTCCAATCCGTATTTTAATGGACTCCGGGCATATTCTTCTGCAATTTCGTCATCACACAGACGTCATTTTTGAAAAGCTATGTTCCTGTACAAATAAAAGATCCTCCTAAGCGTCACTGGTGGGAATTATATTCATCCCCTAGGAAAATGCGTACTTCGTCTGGAAATTAATGATCGAGTCTAACCTTAAGAACTCACAATATCAACAAATTTTAGTCATGACATCATCCTCGGATGGGATTTTCTGCAATCATCACGATACGTGATTGGTCGCTGTGGATCAGAACTGACTTAAATAAAGCTTTACTGTAGTCTGAATGCCCAATTTGAGCTTTCAGATTATTTTACTGCTTCTTTCGAGCTTACTCCTAGAAAAAGTGCATCCAGCTGCCCATCCTGTTTATTCAATACTAATACGCTTGCGAACGAGAGCCTTGCTACTGAATTCCTTGGCAGTGGACGCCAATTGCGAAGTAAACAAACAGCCCTTGTCTACAGTACTAGAAATGCCGGTTTCAAAGCCAGGTGCAGGTAACATTAGAAATTAATTTTGAAGTTTTGTTTAGTCGTTCTTTGTTTCTTTTAAAATGTTCAAAACATTCCAGAATATTCTTACATTTCCAGAGCAGTATTCTCGATTATTCTTTATTAACATATAATACCTTGTGTTCTTTTCCTATTGCAGCTGCTTTTAGTCTCTTAATAAATCACATTATCTAGATGCATATTATGTGTTCAATTCAATTTGCTCCAATAACTGTAATATTATAAAAAAGAAAAAAAAATCATTCTTCCATTCAGATTTAAGTAATTGCGATTACTTACAGGGACTCGGATATGATACAAATAATATTATTCAGGTAAATAAAAGAGCACATTTTCGAGCACAATTTATTACGAAATATTTATGAAATATTTTGAATTTAAGAATGCCAACAAAAAATGATTTTATCGAGATTTCGCTATACTGTTTTTTTTTTTAAATGAAACAACTTTCTTTTAATATCAGAAATGATTTGAATGAAATATTTTCATTTATATTTATAACTGTAATCGATTCTTATATTATTTTCTGTAACGAGATAAATTTCCAATTTTAAAATGTAAACACTGTTGTATACATGAATTTTTTTTTTTTTTGATTATTAGAATGTTACATAGTTTATCATTATACATATTGTATTTCTTTGATGTTGCAATGTAATAGTAGAGACATATTTGTAATTTTATTTTATTTTCTTATTTTCAAAGCTCTAAATTTAGGCTTTCACGAAAAATATACCTACTCTATAGAATTCATATTTTCTTAAATTAGAACTTAATGTTTTCATAATATTGCCACACTTTTTAAAGTTCATATATATATATATATATATATATATATATACTGTGTTTACGAAAACTGTATCAGTTACAGGAATCATTCATTAAGAATCTAAAAAAAATAGTGATTTTGATGAAAATATTATAAACAGAATCATCTCAAATAAATAATAGATCAAAAGTCAAATATTCGTGTGAAAATCATTTTATAAATATAAAACTTTGTGCGTCTGATTAATTCATCTTTATGATCAAAAGGACTGCACAAAACTGATAAGTAAACTCAAAGATGCTCAAAGAAGTACTGATAAGATCTCTTAGTGTCATTCAATGATTCTTTTTCTTTTCCTTGAGTGCATTAGCTGAGTTAAAAACGAAGGTCCTTGGTAATTACAGCTGACTTTTATTAAAAGCTGTAAAAGTAAACTGATGGCAAAAGGTTTTATTTTGTGGTAGAAACGTTAATACCTTTTGATCGAGCAAGTTAAAAGTTTACGATCAGTCCGTAAACTGCAGGAATCGATTTAGTCCAATCTGCTACTGATGCAAGCTCAGTACTGTACATCGATTCTCATTTTAATTGAATTTTCTGTTGATTCAGTTTCGCTGCTCGAATGTAGTAAGTTCAAAATTGTTTGCAGTAGAAAATTAACCGTATTTTTAATTAAATTTAAAATAATGGGTTGCCAAAGTATATATGATTTTTTTAAAAAAAATGAAAGTAACTTAAAGGATTAGTTCTTGTTTGATGTTTTATTACTGTGTAGTGAGTTTAGATTTTATTTTTTTACGTATTCTTATTGTAAAAGTACAATTTATTAACAGCTTATAAATTTTATTATTTCAAATCATTATATCTTACTTTCGAACGAAAGCAATTTTTTTTTAAATTGAAAGTTGTAGTTGTTCTTGGCTTTAATCAGTGAAATAATTATTATTTTAAAGATTTTTTTCAGGTTTCTACATTTCACAGAAATGATATACATTGATATATAATAGATCGTCAAGATATTTCTATAGAAAAATTAATAAAATGTTTCTTGTAAAATATCATTTAAGTTGTTTACTATAAATTATCTCAATTAAAATTAATTAAAGGAATTGTAATCCCTCATAAATTATGTTTTCCTTAAATTCAATTTTTACTCTCTCTGTTTACATAGAATCAATTAAATGTGCTAAGTACGTCTATGTCTCATATAAATATATATAGAACTATATATGTAACGTTTTGCTATATTCATATTTTTATCGAGCTATTCATATTTGGTACATTCATATTTTATATTATATTCAATTTTTAATCTTTTATCCTCATTATTCATTCATCCGTGATTTATTTCCTTATGCAATTGAAACTTGAGGTAAATTTTACCCCAAATTTGGTTTGACTTATATAATTATCATGTGCATGAATGAATGATTTTTTATATTAGTTAATCTTAGAATAACTAAATGGAAATATAAAACATATAAGGCAATGTAAGGTCAATAGGAACCCTAATTTTTTATATATAAAAAAACAGTATTTATTTACCGTATCAGATCAAATCCAAACGTTATCTTTTAAAACCATTTTATAATAATTGTAAGAGATGATGCCCAAGTAAATAGAATGTATAATATAATTACTTCAAATACATCAAAAAATATGATGCTGATTAATTCACATTCGCATTATGAAAAATGATCCATTTATTTAATAATTTTCATTATTGGTTTTATGACATGTGGCTGTTATGATTGTAGCATGATTTTCGCAAAAAAAAAAAATCAATTACATTTACAACATTTCTTTGTAATGTTTGGTCGAGTATTTAGGGCACAAAACACTGTTTACACTTGGCAGAATACTCTGTTTTATCACGTTTTTCTACATGGTATTCTGTATTAACAAAGACCGACCGAATGATCTGTGTTACATAATTTGGAAGTAATTCAGTATGTGGGGTATCCTAGGTAGTAATATTTCAAAGACCATTCCAAAGTATTAAAATAGAAGTCTTCTGCGAAAATATTTACTTTTCTTACAGTTTTCAGCAATAGTGTAAAGACAATAAATGCTTTGATTGCTACTATATAAAACCTACCAAAAATAAGATTAGTGAAAATCGTTCATTAGTTAAAAGCATGACTACTATTTTGTCAAGCAAAGACACATATAAAACCCTCGCAGAAACTTCCAAAAGTCTCTAAATTCAAAAGAGATGTAGGTTTTGAAAACTGTTTTATAAGATTAGTGATCAGAACTGGGTAATTAGGGACATTAAATCAAAAAATAATTCTTAAGTACTCATATTTTCATGAAGAAGCGATATCTCTTGCAAGATTTCGTTATGAAAATACCGAAAGTACTACACACACATTTATTTTTATTTTTTTCAAAATTAAGTATTCAGCAGATACTGGCTTTGAGATAATATTTTTACCCCAAATGACCATAAGAAAGATAATTTATTAATGAATTGAAGATTTTGTTATTATAATTAGCATCTTAAAAATTACTTTACAAGTAAATATATTATAAATGCAATGCAATTATTTCTTAATAAAATATCAGTTATAAAAATATAAAATTCCAATTAAATAACAAGAAGTCGAAAACAGGGTGGAATTAATTTTTAAAAAAAAACACAAATAAAATCTGTAACGCCCGACCGACCCGGGCGTCCTCTTGTGCCATCACTAAATTCCAATATTAAATACTACGACACAAATAATTACAGAACCACCAAAACAATTTTCACAATTTATTAGTATATATTTACTATGACACCAATAACTACGCTCTCCAGGTTAAGTTGTCCAACACTTTAATTCAACCCACCAATAGTAATCTAACAACCTCTTACCAATAGTCCTGCCTCGACTGCAACTCAGATTCCGGAACCACTGTTGAAAACACTAGATCAATCTTTCATATTCGCCTCATCTCATCTCATCTACAGTATTTCTCTCAGATCCTCCTTCGGCTACTCTTTCAGATCTCCTTTCAGATACTCTACTCCTTCTGACGGAGTTTATATAATTCCTAACACTTCACTTCATTCCTAACTGCTTTACATACTAACATTATGCATCACGTTTCATTTTTGGTTGGGCAAAGGTTGTTTAGTGAAAGCAATCAATCTCAATTGAGAGTCCCCAAGGTTAGTGAAGAGAAACCGCGAATAGTCCAATGTCACAAATCTTTATTGCTTAATATTTAGAAAGGTACATTAAATATTATTTGCACTGAATTTGTGATTTGTGCGTGATCTAAGAATTAAATATATATATATATATATATATATATATATATACTTTACATAAAATTTAATAATAGTTTTTTGTATGTATAAGTAATTCAAAACGATATATGCAGAATTTCTAGTTCATTGACAAGTAGCATTTAGAAATAATATGTTTTCAAGTAATGCTAAATGTTGTTCTTAGAATCGTTCCGGTCAGAGAAATTTATGATCACGTAATATTAAAACAGCTATAACTCAGTTCCTAAATAAGATAGAAACAATATTCAAATATATTTTTTAAGATATGAGAATGAAATTTAATATAGTTCATAATCTTAAAATATTGATATCTTCACTGAAAATTGTACTTTGAATGTGTACTAGAGTTCGGACGTTGTATATTTTGTATTCTCTTCGATAACAAATTTAGATGTTTTACACTTTCATAATATAAGATATCTTCAAATTTTCTTGACTAAATGCAAAAATAGAGGAATCAAATGGTGAATTTAAGTGGCTGAATCTATTGCGAAATTTCTAATTTGTTTTAAATGAGTGTTCGAAACGGCAAAATTTGAAGTAACTACTGTGCCACGAAGCAAAGACACAGTTGGAAAACTGGAACCATGACGTGAAGTAAAGAATGCGCCATGAAGCAACAACGGTGTTGAGCAGTTTCTTGAGAATCAAAGACAGTAAATATACGTGAGAAATGTGAATGGAAGTGGTGACTGTTAAGGAAACGCAAAGATTAAATTTTGACACCATGCATTTTTTATATTATATGAAAAATATTCTTTTAAAAGTTTCATTTTTAAAAGGAATAAAAACACGGATTTGAATCCAAACAGGTGATACCTGTTACTTATCCACTATGCTGTTAATTATTCACTTAAATTCACATACCGTGGCCATAATATGTAATTATAATTATTGACCTAAAGCAACTCCCTGTTCAAATTATTGTAAGTAAATATTCAGAAACTGAAGTTAGCGTAGTGAAGTCAATAGATTAATACTGAAAAACTAAAATATAACGAAATAGATTAATAAGTAAACTTTTAATTATTTGCATTGAAGATTAAGCCACTTTTATTAGATTTCTAATATTTTCACAGAAAATTGAGATCCTCATTACTTACCAATACTATTTATATATACTACGAAGAATAAATCGGATTTGAAGACTATTTAGTATTGCTCATCATATTTCATTCATGGAATTTCTAATGAATTTAAATATTAAGCATAAAATACAGTTTTGGCTAACCTGCATATATATATTTAATAGATCTTTTTTATTGTTTGGAGTGAGAAAAATTTAATACATAATAGATGGCTATTGAAAAATATGCATCCGATTTTAAAATCCTATATTTTCAAAATTATGCAACACATAATTATAAATTAAACATCAAAATAAAGGGAACGGGTGTTACACGTGTTTCATTTAACTTCGTTTAATTAATTGAATAATTCTCATTGAATACGTAAATTCCTGCTAATCATGTCGTAAAGTGTCAATGATATTTGATTGTTATCAGCAGAAATGACTTGTTTAAGTTCAAATATGTTGGTAATAACGGAGCATCCACTTTGTCTTTTACAAACTCCAAAAGAAGAAATTGTATGGAACCATATCAAGCCCTATGTACATACCTTGTCCACAGCTGGCCATCTGTGTAACATCATGTCATTTGGTCCACTGTGACTTTTAACAGCGAGGTAGTCTCATAAAAGCTTCAAATAGTTCTCGTGAAATAACTTAACGAAGAAAACACAAGGATCATCTATTTGTTTTTAAACTTCCCCAATTTCTTTGTATTCATATATTACTTATCATTTTGTGTCATTTATATTTGAAAATATGGAATTTTGAAATTGGACGAATGATATTGATTGACTCTGTATTTTTCTTAAATTATGTAAAAAGTTTATTAGATAATATAAAAATTATGTACTAAAGATGCACATGAAAATGTTTTCAAAATGTCAAACTCAAACATATTTACATTATAGAAATATTAGAAATAATATTTATAATATTATGAAATAGATTTTTTAGAACTTAACAGAATGGATAATAAATAGATAGTAGATAGAAACATTACAAGGAATTACTTGTAAACATTTTTATACTCTAACTCAAAATCTTATCACCTGATCCTTAAGTCCTAGAAATAATTAGTGATAACAGAATTTCACATGTGGAGTTGTTGTAAAGCTCATACTTTTTCAGCACTTTCGTTTATTGTTTGAACACATTTGGAATCATTTGCTGCTTTTTATCTTTCTCGTGAAAAATGTTGCATGAAAGAATTCAATGAATATAAAATATGACAAACTTTATTGCACAGCTAAGCACTTGATTGAGAATTATATATTTTCATAACCAGCAAGGCCCTTCCTATTATCTGTTGCAATATTATATATATATTTTTAACTAAGGAAGCACTAATTATGATGGCCAGTCACTTAAATGTATTCTCGGGAATAAATGGAAGTGGAACATTTCACTTAATAAACTTCATTTTGATAAAAGTATGAAACTTACAATTTATAACATATTTTGTTCATAAACATAAGTATTTTGTGCATTTTTGGTTACAGAAAAATATTTCTTGCTATTCATTTAACATTTGCTATTTATGAAAAGCATGTTAATTTCATTAAAAAAATATTTGTAATTATGTGTTAAAACTTTTACATAATTATCTGAGTTTCATTCCTTATTCATTTTTTGTTTATCTTTTGCTGCAAAGAATGAAGTTAATTTGGAAAATTACATGGGAAAATATGAAGCATGGCTCTTACGAATAATTTTTAAAAAAATAGTGATAAATTTGAAAATATAATATACTATTGTGAATTAAGGAAAACTGCTCATATGCTTCATCATGGCTTATGAGTTCAAATAAATTAACAGTGGTGTTAATTATGATTACGAATCACATGCGATGAAAAACAATTTTTTCATGAAAATTGAACTTAAATATTCGACTCAGGGAAAAGATAATCTGAGCTCAGTTTAAGAAACTACATTCTTATTGAGTTTCAGAAGCCATTTATAAATAAAAAAAATGTAAATCAAAAAGAAAAGTTTTTTGATTACAGATTCAATGCATGAAATTGTATTTTTTTCCTTATGTTTCCCTTCCTAGTTTTTCTCCTTAATCCCACATTCAATTACAGATATTTTCCAGCTATTTGAGTATGTCAACAGAACCATTGATTACCGAGAACCGATCACTTTTTTTTCTGTTCGTGGTAGATTGCTCAGTGAATGCACGGACAACCTCAAGTTTCTGCTCCTATGAGCGAGAAAGGATCTCTTGACCGTCGAAAGATTGACCGCAAGTAAAACTTCTTTTGAATACAAAAGAAGAAAGAAGATACAACATATTCTGACTATATGCTTGTTAAAAAAAGCAGGACTGAAAGATATATCCAATAATCAAGAATCATAGTCTCTAAATTAAACATATATTTCATTTCCATAAGCAAATGAGAAACATTTATCCATATTTAGGTACGATACTTTTATTCAAATTAACAGTGATATACGAGTTTAATCTACAACATTTTTTAAGAGGTTTTTTTTTACCTAACAGTGAAATATTTATTACAAATATTAATGTAGGATATTCCATATTTCCATATGACAAGGAATTAGCTTAAAAAATAAAATCCCACCTTAAATGAATTTTTTAATTGTAAATTGTATACATACACACATAAACACGCATATATATATATATATATATATATATATATAAATTTACTATTAAGTCACCATATTAACAAAAAATGAAATTAAAAATGCTATCCTTTTTAAAAATTATTTTTATGCATAGGAGCAACAATATTAATTAAATTATAATATTATAAAATTATAATATTATATATATATATATATTATATTGTCACGAAGCTCTCAAGTGCAATTGGCGCCAAAGTGGGAATATCAAGTACAATCGAGGGCTCCCTAGTTTAAAAAACAGCTAAAAATGTGCGTCCAGACCTTATTTAAAAGTTTTATTAAATTATTCTGTGAGTTTTCTTTTAGTTTCTAAAATATTCTGGAATATTCTTTACGTGTCCAGAACAGCGTTCAGGAGTATTCCAATGAGATATATGAAGATTTAAATTCTTTTGTCTAGGAGAGTTTTTAGCCAAGTTTGTAGCTGCTTTAAATTTGTTAATAATTCACATTATATTCGGATATTTATTGAGTCTTCAATTCAACCTACTATCTCAAATATCTATGTGATCAGTGGTTAACAGATTTGGAGAGCATGAAGGACAGGAAACGATCGAATACCCTGTGTATCGAAAAAAGTAAGAACACGGCAGAAGGAATGGTCGCCGAGGTGACAGTCCACACTGCAGTAATCTTCGCCGCACAGTACGAGTGCGGATACTGGGAGTTCTGCAGGTATGTCCATTTCCTGATTAATGACAAATGATGTGTTTGCTTGGTTGTATGATCATGAACCCACTCATTCCATATTTACATGACAGTGGTTGGATTTCGACCAGGGATAAGGGCGGTATCATGGAAAGATAATTCACATTCTCGATAGGGAATTATACTACCTCTATGTAATTCAGAAACTTGCTGATACGCATTTATTTTTCTTATTCGAGGCATAATACAATATTCTGAGCATACTCCGTCCTTACAAAGCGTTTTTCCAATGAGAAATCCTTTCTGAAGAAGTTTGCGTGGTATCTTTTCTTCATTTTATTCACCAATCGGATGCTTGCTTGCATACCATAATAAAAATTTATCTGCTGAAGAAAGCAGTAGCACAATTTCATATGCTGACAGGCAAAATTGGATATTAAAGCAGAATTAGCTATGCTACGCATTAGCAGCAGACGTAAATTATAAGAAATAAAAACAACCGGCAACGTAAAGACAAAACCATGATAAAAGTGGAGAGATATGGGTTGAAGTAGGAAGATAAATGAAATATGTGATAGAATAAAAACTCTTTTTGAATTTTGCAACGTTTTGAAAGCCACAAAAGTTAAAATTACTTGGTAAAATGCGGAAAATTCTTGTTTCCGTACGTTAATGGAGCAAATCAGTTAACCTACAGATTTGTTAGGTAATATGCACATTAACGGCTTTCGAGGTAATTTATAAATAAAATTATATGTGATTGTTATTGTTTATTAGCGTCGCACATAGATCAAATATAAAAGCTATTGATGACGGAACATGTAACTTTGAACATCCGATGATACCTGAGCTGGTATCTCCCTTTCCAGAATCCCATATCCTTCCACTTGAGGACTTGACAAATTCAACGTTCAACAGCTTCACTAAGCGACGGGTCTTTGGAGACATAAAAAATTTTGAAACCTCCAATTTCACTTTTTAAGTAAAAATTATCTTAATTAATTGATTTCGTTTAGAAATATATTATATAATAATTTTATATTGATTCTCTGTACCTTAAATTTAATTATCATTCTGCTTAGTCACCCATAAATGGAAAGTTATTTTAAGTATTCATCTATATTAACTATTGATAAATTATTCCAAATTTTTATGGGGCAAACTCTTTGAGTTATCTATTATACAATGTTTATTCATAGTTTCATAATTAATGCAATTTCATACGAAGTAGATATTCCTGTAAAAAAAACCATAAAATGGGTCAAGAAATGCTCTTTACATTCATATCGAAATATTCATAATTCATTTAACAGCAGATCAATTAGTAATCATCTACCTTTTATGTAATAAATATCATTTTTAAAAAAAAAACAAATCTTCTTTAGTTTATTAAAGAAATTTGTAAAATAAAGAATTTTTCACATTTATTACTTATGTATGAAACAAAATGAAATGTTTCTTCTTAAATAAACACATAAAAATCCGTTTATTGCCACAGGAGGTAACGCTCATATTTAGATATCAGAAAAGTATTGAAGAACTCTGTAATGTTAAATCTAAATGGAAAAATAAAATATTATTTCACTTTATGATTTAAACTACTAAAAAATAAACTTGAACTACATACACAAATGAACTTCAATAATCATCACTCTCATAAGCACTAAGTTACTGTCAGTATGGAAAGGATTTTTCTATCTTTAATTTCGGAGCCTATAATTCCTCAGTGGTTTTATGTGCTGACTTACAAGATGGTTATGTCTTAGTTCCTGCTGACACTTGTCGGGCTGACACTTGAGGTATCTTAACGATCCTTCAATACCGCAAGTGTTTGTGTATCTGTCCTCTCGAGAATTACTCGCCTAATGCAGAAGAGATCCTGCATGGCGCTTTGTATGGTCCTTCGGGTCAATCGATTCCAAATTCACATGGCAGTCACAGGATCTTAACGATATACTTAAATGACAAACTTTAAGTCCCAGTAGGTTCAAACACGTAGTTGTAATTCATCCTTTGTTCATGATCATTAACACGACCTCCACATGAATGAACTACTTTAAAAAGTGACAACTTTAAAATTGAAGAAACTCGTTGCATAATTTTCCTTTTCATAAAAACTGTAGATTGGGCTTTAGATCGATTAATTGTTTATTAACATTGCCCTTTCAAAAAATACGAGAGCTGTTGGTGACGTGCCGCATAACTTTGAGCATTGGCCAGGAGCAGAAGTTAATATCTGAGCTAGCACCTCCCTCGTCAAACTTCCACACCGCTCCAAGGAAGGAATTGAAGCCTCAACACATTTAACATGCATGAGCTTCGCTACACGGTTAGTCTTCAGTAATATCGGGATCGAACACGTGTTTCGACAGAAGCAACACCGATCGTGCGTTCGTTACCATGACTAATATGTTACCGATACCAAAATGTCGAAGGCAGTTACTCCTACCAGCACATTTACAGTATTAAAATTGTTATGATTTCCAAATCACGCAACAAATTGTACATTTCAGTTAAATTCGCCATTTGATGCATGCCGCCTTTATGGTGTATATATTTTAATACCTAGCAGTGTTTATACACAGTTTAAATGGTCAGTAGTGCTTACGTAATATACGTTGAATAAAATAACAAGCAATAGCATTGAAAATAACTTACAAGATACAGTAAAAGTGAAGATTGTAGCAAAAGAGAATATGTCTTGCAGCATGTTACATCAACTCTTTAACTATATATATACAAAATATTATGATGTGGCCGTCATTATTTCAGTGTAGATAGTGCATTAATTTCATAAAATATTTATTATTTATTGTTCCCGTGTATCTATATGTTTGAAAGAAGAAATGTATATTTGAAAAATTATTGATATAGTTAGATGTTTTTAATTTCTAATTTACAATCATTTCTGAAATATTGAGTAGGAACTCAATATTTCATAAGTATAGGTAAATGATTTTCAAAAAAGGTAAATGATATAAAATGAAACCTTTTAAGACTACATTATGAGTATGAGTTAAATAAATTGTGATATGGTTCTATATCCTCATAAAATTTATTATATTATAAGAAAGTTAATTTACATTATTATATTTAGTTTACAACAATTAGATTATTGTATTTACTTTCTGAAAAGTACTATAAATCTACTCTTTCAATTTGTTTGTCTAGTTTAAATGTTACTAACCAAATTTTTCAGTACGAATGTTTGTAACTATGCTTGTTCATAATAATTATGTATTTATTCATAAAAATAGTATTTAGAAAATTATATAATTATCATTCAGAAGAAATAATTTTTTTCTAAATTAACAACGTAAACATGATGCATATTTTTTTTTTACTTCATTTTAATCACGATGGTATGTATTCTGTATATCAAGGATTTGGTTAGTAATAAAGTAGTTAATTATAAATATAAGAAAATAACTATTTGAGTTAAACGAAACAACATACTAACTACACACAAAAAAAATGAGTTTTAAAATAATAAAAATATTTCGTTCATCTATTCACTTTAATATATACTTATAAACAAAAAAAAAATTTTGCTTTTAAATGAAATATCTTTGAAAAGAAATTCTTTCACATTTGAAGTATTTTCAGAAAATAAGTATTTAATTTGAATTCTCTTTTTAATTTTGAAGACAAATTCGAGAATTTAAGACTTTTAATGCCGAAATAGTAATTTTTGTTATTTTTAAAAGAATAAAATATTTTACCCATTATTCCATATATTCAAAATAACCTGAGGCACTACGATTCGTTTCTGTGAGAACGTTAACAATATCTCATTAAAAAAGAATACAATACAAAATAGTAAGGGGAAAACTGCGGGCAATTAGTTGAAGAACATTTAATGGAAAAACTGTTTTTGTAAAAAATAAAAGAAAGAAGAAAAAAAATGGATAATATGAAATTGTATTTTCGGACTTCAGGCAGTATTTGTTTCTTTTTTTAAAATGAAAAAAAAAAAATAAATAAATAAAAAGTTTATTAAAGCTTTGAAAGTAATGTAAAATATGCCATACAGAGCCGAAAGATATTTCGGATTTCGTTTTGATGCTAGTCGGAATCTTTTTTCTCATATACGCTTTTAAATATGTGTTTATAAAACTCATTTCTTTAAAAATGGTAAAGGAAATTGTTTTTCTAGAAATCAAATAAATGAGATATTTCACAATTTGTTTTGAACGTGTGAATAGGAATAAAGGAATTTGAATTATTTGTATAAAATATTTCATTTATTCATAAATTTATCGACTGTTTATCATTAAATTCTGTTCGTGAATTCAATAATTTGATATATCAAAATTTTATTCCTAGAATTAGTATTTATTATTGTTTAATTACATTTTTAGGGAGTTTGAACTAATTTTAGTGCATTAAATGCAATATTAATAATATTTACAGCAATAATAATCATATCATAATAACATTTCAGCTCATAAATATGTACTTCATGAACAAGGATGACATGAATAGTTAAAAAAAGTACTCGTTCTCATGCATTGGGGATTATTTTTTCAGTAATATAATAGATATTACCCATGTACTACCTGAATGGATTTCTTATGAATATACATTATAGTGAATTACAAAGAATTGTAAATAAACACCTTAGAATTAGACCTTACTTAAATTATGTTCACTGAACCGAGGAATTGTACTGGTCATTAAAATGTTTGTGAAAATGTACGATTTTTCTTAATATATAGTAATTAGGAAACATTAACACTAAGAATTCATCTTCTATTTCAATATCGATGTCTCAATATTTATTTATTTTTGTTTGTATTAGTGAAATGGAAAATATACATTTAATAAAAATATTTAAGAGGGTTATTTATTTAAAATGAGTCTCTTTTTGAAACTATTTTGTCTTTCACTAATATTATGAAGTTAAAATTTACAATATCAATAATAATGAAGAGCATCGAATGAATGTTTTATTTCAGTAGGAGGCTTTCTCTCTATTTTGTTTTTCAATTTTAATCTATGCTGTATTTTTAGGGTGTTTTTATTTGATTTTCAGAATTTGATACTGCATACACATTTTAGACCAAAACGTAAGTATACATGAAGCTTTTTTCAAATAGTGTTTGTCATATTTCTTTTAATTTATTGAGGGATATATTTTCTGTATGAAAGAAGTCATAATTTGTATGTAAGTGTTGAAATGTATTTGAGACTGTTTTACAGCTGTTGAAATTTCTCATATCAGATCTCGTAGATAATTTTCTGTTATCTTTTGTCATATGTGATAGAAAAAAAATATCAACCAAAAAAAGTAAAAAAGCTGCAAATGATATCCTTATAAATGTATTGTTTGAATTTTAAAAATAAATATCTATGAGGCTTCTAAAGAACCTTAAAATTATTTTTGTTGCATTAAATTAATTTCCTGCATTACAAACACTATTTAAAATATTCAAAAATGAAATACATCTTTATTCAGATGATTTTAAAATTTAATCGTAAATGTATAAAATTCAATCTTTAAATATGTTTCATAAATTTAATTAATAAAATGTGCTGATTAGAAGCGTAAAAAGATTTCAAAGAAACTTATTAAGTTTTAATTAATAATTTATTAAAAATAGGAGATATGGAAGTTTTTTAATAAAATAATAAAAAATAAAATTTATTTTGTAATTTCTCAAATTTACCAATATTAACTATTGTTAATGTGCTATTTTAAAATTATTTCTGCATAACTAAGAAAAATAACTTTTTTAACGTCCGTCATTTTATCAAACAAAACTGGTTCACTCGAAAGAGAAAAAATATGTAAATTATTTATTTTGAAAATGAATTTCCTCATTGTGAATTTCTTTTATTTGCTTGAAATATTTTTCATTCTCGAATAAACTTAAATTTAAAATTCCTCTGAATGCTTCTGAATTACAGAAATAATCTTTAAAGTTGAAACAAAAAAAATGTTTGAAATTTTCCAACTCACAACCGTTTCGGAAAAACTGGTTTTCGAAATCATTTCACCGAGCAAAAAATTTAGTATTTCCCTTTAAAATATGTAAAAACAAAATGTGAAAAATGTTTTCAAAAAACAAGATTCATTAAAAATATTTACGAAGAAATAACTAAACAGTGCATGCAAATGATTTAGACAGTTAAATTCAGTGTATCCTTAAATTCCACGTTCAAAAATTATTTAACCGTCCAAACGAATAAAACAAGCATTTAAATAATCATCTTTTGCTTCACGTAAATATAACATTTCCGTTAGAGTGATGAGGAAATTAAGAGAGGGAGGTGCAGCTCAGGTTGTAATTCGTCATTTGAGCAAAGTTCAAAATTACGTGGTGCGACGCTAATAGCAGTAGTGTTGCTTCTTTGTGTGACGTTAATAAAACCAATAAACCAATGAAGTGATAATATATTGAAATTTAGACTTTATCTGCAAATTGGTAGCAAAATACTCTCTTTCTGTCTCTGAACTATGTGATTAATTCTTGATTTAATAACATTGAGTTTCCTTTAATTTAATAAAAATAAAACTGTATACAAATATATTAGCTTATTAATTAACCAATTATGAGGTTGTGAGAAGTAATACGAACACAATTCCTGCAATTTTTAAACAATAAAGGTTTAGGTAGGATGATACATATTGTGGTAAACAAATTCACCATCGAAAAGAATCTGAAAAATAAAATTAATATTCTGAATGATTTTTGTCTTGAATCAGTTTTATTCCTCAAAATATTTTTATATATCATTGCTATGAATTATCCTCTCTATAAAAGGTTAAAGCATATATTATGATGCAAATATTTAAATTAAAAATACAGGAAGTAAAATAGATTAGTTAAAATGGTTTAAAAGTTTATATACTTTATGGAATGTATAATTAACTTTAGCATTTTAATTTCAATGAATTTTTTTTTTTGTTTTTTTAAGTAAACCTATAATAATAAAGCTCTTGTATTAATTAAAAATATCTGAACTAGCCTTTACACGCATCAACTCTTTTCTTAAAGAAAGAAAAAAATATATTATATCTACTCACTATATTCACAGGAATTTTACAGAATTTTCAAACACATGATCCACTTGATCCTTTTACGGTTCCTTTTTCAAACTTACTTGCTATTGTATATATGATTACCTCCTGTTGTTTATTTGCATTTTTATTAATCATTAATATTCAATTAATGTTTATGTTCATATTTTTATTTTAGACACTTTTTATTCTCTTATTCCTTTTGAAGTAATTTAATTGAAACGTAGCGGGAAAATTTTTAATATCGGAACTAATATTTGTAAAGTAAAAAAAAAAGGTAAATTAAAATGAATAGGACTTGATGAATAATTAAAAAAATAGGAAAAAAAAAACTCTACCAAATTTATTGTCCTTCGTATATCATCTATGCTGGTTTCTTCTAAAAATGCAGTTTTAATGAAATTGATTGGTTATATTCTGATCACAGTATCTGTTGAGTATAAATTACTTCTATTTTATTCTATTTAAATCCTTCACCTGACCCCGAGTGTATACCTGAAATACTACTAAATTTATTATAACACAGAATTCACTCTAAAAGCAAATAATTTGATGATCGATATCAGAATTAATTTAAAAAATTCTAAAACTAAAATTTCGATTTATTTATAGAATATTTTCTTTATTAATCCATTAACTGCCATTTTTTTCAAAGTTTTGACCAGATTAGTTATATATATGCACAAAATGTTGTGTAAAAGTATAATTATAATCAAATTATGTTTTGTTTTGAAAATATTTGGTATTTTTGAAAATGCCCCAAATGGGGATTGTAGCAGATTGCATGAAAGGAAACTAATAAGAACTATTTATTTCATTATATGCGTTACGTTATACATACAAAAAACGCTGTTATCTATGCAAATTCCCATACAGTCCACATGGAATCTGACGATATGTATACCACATTGTTTTATTACATTTGTTTTGCACACTGCGCATTTTATTTGTTTTCCTTCGAGAGTTCTTTCTAAGTAATGCCCTATTGGGTCTATCCTTATGCTTTAGGAAACACGTTTTGAAGCTTGCTTTTGTAGAGGTCTAACATGAATGAATGATTCGAAGGAGACGCCATCTGCAAATATCCTCAGGTGATATTTTTTTGAAATTCCAATAATGGCATGACTTTGTTATCATGGCAATACAGTGAGTAGGCAATTAAAACTGTAATATCAATATGCTTGTAAAAATAGGAAAACATCACTTTTTTTCCACAAATTTTTATCCTATATTTATTCACATTCCAGTCCAGTTTATCAACATCTCCCATAAACTTATTATAATTACTTATGCAAAAGGGTTGATCTATTTTGATTTGTTTTTTCTCAGACTTGTGGACCATCGTTGTCACTATCAAAGAAAATATGAAAGTTTACAGCTTCTTAAAATTCAACGAGTGGGAAAAATTCGTAGTATTAATATCTCACCAATTGAAAATAATCTCTATTTGAGAGAAAAAAAAACCTTGATATTAGCCATGAGCATCGTTAAATGAACATTGTTATAAAATGAACAATAAAAACATTTCAATAAAAACCAAAAGACTGATTAAGTAACAGATCATTTACTATAACATCTAAATTACATATTTATCTAAAATATTTCATTATAATATAAAAGCCAAATCAAATATGTTATGCTTCAAATATGTCAATTCTGTTCTGTTTAAATTACAGACGAATTTCAAATTTGTTAGCTTGTTGTAAAGAAACGAAGCACATAATACACACAATTTTGACTGATTTACATAGAATGAAACTAAACTATCGGGCATGCAAATATATATATTTGGGGCCGAGAGGTGTACGTAAAATTCCATAATTTCCAATGGGTTAAAATCTGGTAATAGAAATTTAAAGAATTTGACAAACATTATTTTAAATGGTAATAAATTTATTATTACTAAGTCTAATAAACTCTAATACTTATTGATTGTTCTTATAAACGACGTAGTATATTACAAGGAAACCTAACAATTTTACAATTAGCTTAGAATAAATTTTTAGATTGATATAAGCATTTAATCATTTGTAATTTCATATAAACTCCTACACATTTTTTAAAGTCAAATTCAAAAATAATTTATATATGGATTAATGACTAATGTTTTACTGAAGTTAATCAATTGAATGAATATAGTTTTATTCCGTGCGGATAATCAACGATGACGATACTATTTTTTGAAAGTTGTCAAAATTAGAAAACTTTGATAAAAATATTACTTTTATCGACAATTGTGCAAATATTTACCTTAAATTTCACAAAATAAATAATTTTGCAAATGCACTTTTCCTTTGTTATACCAATTAAAGAATAAAATTGTCAGAAAATAATGAAAATCAATTAAGCTGTGTAGCAAAAAAAGAAAAAAAATATATATTTCCAATATATTTTGTGTTCTTCAAACTGACATATTTGCACTTTTCGAAGAGTTGGCTTATCTACAGAAAATAGATGAAAACTTAAGTAATTAAGAATGATTATATTGAGTTATGATTCATTAATGATTATGATTCATTAATGAAATAATTAATTTTTTTACTCCACCAAAAATGACCAATAAATTACCTCACATGCATTTTATCTCACTGCAAATACTGCTTTCAATGTATTATCAAGATCATAGGATGAACTATCTTCATCATATTGGTAGACTAAAATGATTATCTTTATAAGAATGCTATGAGAGATTACTAGACTAGATGACTAGACCCAACATTATATTCTTGTTTACAAAAATGAACATTTCCGAAGAAAAGTTAACGGTTTATGATTCCTATTGGATCAATATGATTTCTATAGTCTGACTATGAATAACAATTTTATCTTACATATTTGAAATGCTATTTATATAAATTATAGCTTATAAGAGATGGCAGAAAATTTTACATTTATGCCAAAATGTGTGTTTTCCCATCAATTGTTATAAATACAATAATAATTTCATATAAAATTACTAGTAGATTTGAAGAAAAAAAGAAATATCAGATCAAAAATATTTTCTAAAATTATGTGAAATGCTTACTCTGGGATCCACATTTATTGCATTTAAGCAATACTAATACCGGTGATAATTAAATGATATTTATAATATACGAGTGGTTGCAAAAATTTATTTTTCATGTCTTTTAAAATCAAGAATTACAGAAGTATTACAAATGTACTCTTCTAAAATAGGAACTTAATGTTTAAAAAAATGCCACCTTCCAATTCATGTTTTATTGATTTTGTTAACGTCATTCTTAGAAGTACCATGAGAATTAATTTTAATGGACCTCGTGAATTTCAGCCTTGGTCAAATGACAAGGACTACAAGCCTCAGGACCTCTCTCTCCAACTTAAACACTACTCAAACGGGAGGACTTTGAATTCTGAATCTTTAGAAGCATAAGGACTTGAATCCACCACTCGATTGAAACACGCTGTTCGTGAGTTCACGACCACTAGACTCCTACAGAAACTTCCAATTCTTATTGTTAATCTTATGTATCTCTAGTAGTAATCCACAAATAAATTGATATTTCAAACCAAAACCACACATATTTAGCAAGTTGAGACATTTTTCTACTATAAACGACGGTAAAATCGTATCCATTTTGGTTCAGCCTTATCCTCGTATCCATTCTTCAGATTTTCTCTTGCAAAGTTCATTCTAAAATAAATCTTTTTGTAAACTATTGAGGTTGGAAGCTTCAAATTTCTCTCCATGGATGTTCTTGAATGAATTTTTGAAAAAAAAATCGTTCATAAAATTTTAAAGATTTCTGAAATACCGATCAGTGAAATTCCTCCTCCACTAACACGTCATCAATCACTTAAGACGTTGTTGTGTTTGCTTTGGATTATAATTTATTTAATTTCTCTATTTATTTATTCTTCAATTTAATTCTTTTTTTTTCAAATTTTTAGAGGAAGAGGATTTAGTTACTTAGGCTTTAGTGAAAGAAGAAAAACCATTTTTCTTTTTTCAGATCTATATTTCTATATTTTTAATACTTATTCTCTGTTTTCATATTTTATTTGGAATATCTGAATTTGATAAATACAAAATATAACTCAAAGATATTTTCTTGACATCCCATTATATATAAGTAATCACATATTATACAGTAATGTTTATAAAAAAGAGATACAACTATATTTATTTTTTTTTCAGATCATTTAAAAAAATGTTATAGAGCAACTATTTATATGAATCAATTTATAGGGATTTTACTTTTATTTTTATATATTGTAATCTTACCTCGTTTAAATGAATGATCAATTATTTTAATACTTTATTTAACGTAATTATTTTTTCACTTCTTAGCATACCAATAATAAACACATATGCAATGTCTTTTGAAAATTTGTATTTTTTCTTATAATCTGTTTTTTTTTAATATTCCACTACACCACAGTACGTTAAAAATGTATTTCGCTTGGTGTAACTGTGAAGAAAATGCACTTATTACTCATTTTGCACCTGAGTTTCAGCGAAACACGCGTTATGATTTCTATTCTTCAATATGGTAGATATAAATTTTATGCAATGTTTACTGAATTTTACTTCACTTTGAAAAAAAAAAAAAACTAAACAGTTTTAATACTCTTTTTATGAAATTATATTTTCTCTAGTACATATATTTCGAAATTGATACACATTTATTTTAATTATAACTAATAATCTTACACGTTTTTTTGACAAAACAATTTCAATAAATTACACTTTGATAAGATACTAATTAAAGTATATGTATATCTATATATTATTTTCCCTTACTCTTTTTGCAATAATACTGTTATGTAGAATTTTGGTATTTAGACTTACATCAATGGTTTTGTTGTTGTTGCTAATCCTATCTGATCTAGCCAATGAGCTGGATTAAGTCTATGAGCTCAAACACACTCAAAGAGTCCAAGCTAAGAAACTTTTAGTTTAAGTCCTCCCTAGAAATTCCAAGACAGTAAAGAAGATGCTTCGGAGAAGCCCCCCTTGGCCAAATTTAACGCACCTCATGTGACCGCTCAGTAAACGTGAAATTGTTGTCTACAGGACCCGAAACCCCTCAAACCCGATGGATCATTCCGGTCACTTGTAACTATACCACTCATATGGCAGAGCAGAACGTCAGAAAAAATTGAAAGAAGATTTGATTCTTGAGACTCTAGAAAAAAATTAAAGTGGTAGAAGTCAAAGTCATTGTAACACCTTCCTTTTCTAGGTTATCTGCCAATTAATTTCCGGTGATGCTAGTTAATATGACAGAGAATACTCTGAAGATGTTTATTATTGGAAACTGTATATTTTTAAAGTCGTGACAGCATAGAAATCGATGCTTTATCACCAATGTGGAACGAGCTCCTCAAGTGTTGGATAAAACTGCAGTTGTCTGTTAGAATCTAGATATCTTGATAGGTGGAGCAGATGTTGCAGTCTTAAGAACTTTTGCAATTGCAATTATTTATGATCGAAAAACCTAGCAGAGGTCAGAGGTTCCGTAATTAAGTGTAAAGCTGGTAGTTGATACCACTACCATATCGGTTCTGTCATTTTTACTGACATCGGTGAAGATTTGCAGTACTTTTGAGAAAATACAGTTAAGTGTTTCCAAACAGTTTGACTTAGATGATTCGGCATAACAAGTTTTTTTTTTGTTGGTATAAAAGAGAAGATATGTATTAAAATGCACTTCAAGTAAATCTTCCAAAGAGTTGATGTAGGGTTTCAGCCTCAACATTTGTATGATCGTGACCCCTTCAGCTAGCCAGCAAAAAGGGACTTTTTTTCTTTTATCTTTCATTGGTTGTCTAATTTTCAAGAATGTTGATTCATATATATATATATATATATATATATATATATATGAGTCATATTCTAAAATGGGCCTAATGAACATGGCTTAGATTGATCTGTGTATAAATTCATCTGCCCACTATCCAATTACTACTTGGAACGCGTTTTAAGATGTTTAGTTTCCCCCTGATCTTTGAAACCAGATTATATACATGCTCATTACTCAATAGGTTTGGATCAAAACATAACTGAAGTATTTGGGAGCTTTTAAATACTGTAGAGGATTTAATATTTGGATGACAATATTATAACCTGCTATTAACTGTGAAGAACTTTGAAAAGGTTTTGGAGGTGTTAAATTTCAATTTGTATTGATCAGAAAATTTAACAATTTCAGACAGAACAATGTTAATTTAATCTTCAATAATTCTAATATTTGAGATAGAGTTTCAAATGATCAGTAAATAATCCGGGTTCACAATTCTGTGAAAGTGAAATTCTCAATTCATGTCAAATATAAACAGAAAAGCAGTGGACTGAGAATGGAACCATGAGAATAGCCTTTACTTAGTCTAAAATCTCTATGTAAGGACTCATTAAATTTAACTCAAAATATCCACTCTTCAGGAAATCACGAATAACAGCAAAAGTTTTTCCATTAGCTTTAAATGTAGCATAGGTATTTATGAGCAATATGTTCCTCCACACACTATTAAACGTTTTTATCAAGTTTAAAATCACAACAACAATCTGTACAAGACAGTCAGAACAAGTATAAGATCTGTTTGATATAGAACGTTCTTTTCTTAAGTCGTACTGTTTTCTTGGAATTAAATCTTAAGAAATTAAATACAACGTTAGTCTGTGAAAATCCTTATTTCCATTAGTTTACAAGAAACCCTTGTCAAGATAATAGGTCTTAAACTACGAGGAGTGCCGGCAGGCTTATTGGACTTCTTAGTAGGTATAACGAAGGTACGTTTCCAGTCACAGGGGAATGTATCAAACCAGAAGGAAACGTTAAAAGTTTTTATAGGGATCTCTTACCTCTAAAAAATATTCTGAATAATTTTCCCATTATTATTGTCCAGACCAGGAGAAAGGAAGTATAAATTTGTGACAAGAATTAATTTTCAGTTTTTATAAATATATCCAATTATATGTTGTATGTTTCACATAATTTCTTTTTAACTTTTCTCTTAAACTTTAAATCTTTTAACTTTTCCATTGAACATTTAACTCATTTTAACTTTATATAAATCTTCTTCTTTGTTTATGCATATATTTTTATTTTCTTTTTTGATTTTAACTTTAATTCAAGAATACGCCCATTAAAGCAATGGGAGAAGGCTTTATACCAAAAGTAATTTTAACCCCCCTTCTCAGCCATAAGCCTGTAATTGCAATTTAAATTGTTTTGAAAATGTATTTATTTATTATTCCACTATTAAGATACCTTGTATTATAATTTAGTCTTAATTTTGTTTTAACGTTTTAGATCAGGATTTCTATTGATTCATCATTTTAAAATTATGTAAATATATGAATGTGTATTACAATTTTTTTATTATGCCATTGAGTGTATCAAAATTTACTTCACACTTACTCATTTCTAAACTACAATCATCAAAAAAGATAATGGTTTTTATTATGGGCATTTTTCTAATTAGAAAAAAAATTAGTTTTTATACAGTGAATGAGAAGAGGCCTAGACATGATATAACAATGAAACATTTCATCATATGACGTCAACACACTTAATGCAAAATCCTAAAAATGAGATATTCTGTAATGTTTTTTATTTAGTGTTCAAATCACAGTTAACAATTAGTTTAGCGTCAGTTTTAGTCTAATATACGAATTAATAAACACTGAACTATCATTGATGAAGCACAAGAGCAAAATAAAATTCTATATTTATCAACGTGGCATAGTTAATATCGCTTTCTTTTGAATCCTACTTGACAAAATATTCTTAGATTATAATTTGAATATGAAATCTTTACAAATCAAATAACTCGTTTTTATTTAATAACGTCATAAAAACAACCGATTCTTATCGAAACACATCAACTAAAAATCACTTAAAACCACAAGACTAATTAGGTCACTTGAATCTAAATTATAAATCTCTATCAGAAGGTCATTACCATCTATATTTCTTAATTTACTTCTATTTCATTTATATATAATTATATTTATTTCAAATCAGTTCAATTCAATATTTAGTTCATTTACATAATCTCGTTTTAATTGGGTTGGGAGGACACTATAATTTTATGTGATACTATGAATATTAAAGACAAAATCACGTTTAGTCACACATCAAAATTTCTCCGAAACTAATGAATTACATAAAAATAATGCAATTGTAGAGAAGCAAAACCACCAGTTGTAGTAATGTCATGCTAGTAATATCAGTAATATGTGAGCAATTATGATATAGAAGTATCCATCATGTGTAGGTGCTATCAACTCAGAACAAAATTTGATAAAACTTTCCACGGCTATATATGTATACACTCATGGACAAAAAATTAGCGCACCAAGGAGTCTTCAAAATGAAATGAAATTTTACATACGTAATGACTACTTTAATTTTACATACGTAATGATTAGAAAATCAAAGAAAAAGGATCATTTATTTCAGAGAAAAAGGCAAAAGAGTGGAGGATTTAATACCCTGTTGAACCCCCTGTAGCGCGAATGCACGATGCGATACGATCGGGCATTGAGGCATACAAGTTCTGAATGATGTCTTGTGATATTTCGCTCCATATTTGCTGTAACCTTGCCTCTACTTCGTTCAAACTCGTGGGATTTTCTATTCGTCATCCCAAATTATCCCAGATATGCTCGATTGGAGACAAATCTGTGGATTGGGCAGCCAAGGAAGGGTAGTAACAGTGTGGAGACAGTCTTGTGACACCCTTGCCGTGTAAGGCCGAAAATTGTCTTGTTGAAAAATGGCACCTGGGAGCCGTTGCATGAGTAGCAACACATGTGGTTGCAGTATGTCATGGACATACCGCTGGGCTGTCATGGTGCCACGGATCAATAATAGGGGTGAAAATGTATTGTAGGCAATGGCACCCCATACCATCACACGAGCCGTGGGAGCGGTGTGTCGCTGTAAAGTTTTGGGCGCCGCGATTCAAAATGTAATTCAACCAGGCGCCTTCGTATGTTTCGAGAAGACACATGGACCCGTAGTGAAGGTGCTATCTGTGCCCGGATGGCGGTCGATGAAGCAGTTGGCTGTACGCTTACATTTCTTACGATGTGGCGGTCTTCTCGACGACTGGTCTGTCGAGGGCGTCCTGAGCCTGGTCTTCGTGTAAATGACATCTCTCGGATCCACTGGTCCCAGCACCTCCTCACAACACAGTAAGAGCAGCCTAATGGCGAGCTACTCTCCTATCTGACCACCCAGCTTCCATCATACCGATGATTCTCCCCCTCTAAAACTATGACAGCTGCTCATATTGTCTTCGAAACCAGCTTAATGACATGACTACCTCAGCTTTTCCTTTGTAAACAATTCAGCACACTCAAACGAGATTTCGTTACATGTTTTATACTACTCAAAGAACGACGTTAAACTCCCTCTACCGGTTATACGTAATGCGCAATTACGCTGCGTTTCTAATCATTTGCATATCTCTCCGACATATACCTTCATGCCAAGTCTCGTTAAGATCTCGCAATTATTTCTTGGTGCACTAATTTTTGTCCATGAGTATATATATATATATATATATATATATATATATACATAGTTGAATAAAGTTGTAAGTTTTAGAAATTATTTTCTTTTAGCAATGTGTAAATTTCTTAAAGTAAAATAATTAACTTCAAAAATTTATTTCAAAAGGCATTCAGATTATTTTCAATTAATATTTATCAAGTCATCGTATTTATTGCCATCTTACTTGACGTTTCTTTCAATTTATATCATAAGAAAGAAATAGTTAAAATAAAACAACAATGTATATAATATTGGTTTTAAAAATTGAAGACATTTCTCTTGGAGAGTGATAATGACATTGTCCTACTGAATCGACGTTGATTGCAAAGCGATCCTTATTCAGTAAGTTGAGAAAATTATGATAATAATTTTACTATAAAATTATGATATACAATATGTTTGTAAAAATATTAAACATATTTCATATAAGAGTATTAACACAATGTGTTAAAAATGTATTGTTTTTTAATCAAAACATAAATACTTAACTACGGCACTTGAAGAAAACTAATTTCTCTGGAAATATTAAGTTTTATTTCGTGCATTTAAAAAAAATAAAAAATCGATTCGAAACCAGATATTGCTTAATACTATTAAAGATAAATCATGTTAACTCATAATTATTTTTTTTTTATTTTCTCTCTATTTTTCGGATGAATCAATCCCAGACTTACAATAGCAGCTAATTTGTTTTACAGCAGCTAGAAATAATTTTAAGCTAATAAGCTAAATTATCATGCAAATAATTTATTTTATATATTTTATATTATTTTATAAATATATATATATAT
>BMAW01111696.1:504269-531940 GCA_019974015.1 Nephila pilipes
TATATATATATATATATATATATATATATATATATATAGTTTTAATTCAAACCTTTTTTTTGTATTTTTATATTACTAATTATTTATATCTTGTAAAGTAATCGTACTTGTAGTTTTAACTAATATTAACAGAATTTGAACAAATATTTATTTATAAAATTTTAAATATAATGAATTGCTTATTTCTTTTAAAGGAAGTGTCGAGATGAGGAACATATAATAACTGACTTTATTTTTAAAACTGTTATTTGTTACAACTAAAAATATAATTTTAGGCAAATTATTAGAATTATTTATTTTTCTATAGTTAAACTATTATGCTTATTTCAACAAAAAGTCAATCATGCAATTTTAATTATTACATTACACCAAAGAATGGAAATTTTTCGTTCCGTTATTCGATTGATATTCTTGAATCTATTATCATGGAAGCTGAGTACTCAAACTCGCGAACTCATAGCAGAGATTGGTTCCGTCGAATCGTGGTTTCGAGTCATGATGTCCCTAAAGACCAACCCTGTTGCTGTCCTTATGCACGTTAAATCAGTTGAGACGGTTAAATCGTTGTTCAAAAGAAGAAAAGAGAGACTACAAGTATTCATGAACTAAATGAACAAGGTCAAATTTTATTTCTGGATGACGACTTAATGAAAGGAATGAGTGGTAATGAGTGGTGCACGAAAATTAATGATAACACAAAACAGAAAACTACCGCAGAAAATATTGTTCATATTTGATCAGGTTCAGTTGTTGAGGTTTGACTTGCTAAGAAAAATTTATTGTTTTAATTTGCTTATTTCGGATCTAGTAAAGAAATAAATACTCACACAAACGCAGAAATACACAGAAAGAAAATCGATTATGTAAATGTTATGGACGGTTCCCAAAATAATTTAAATTACATGAACTGAATGCCTTGTTTGGAATTTTGATACTAACTTCAATTTTACAAGATAACCATTTGTCAAAAAAAGTTAGGTATGATGTCACTTTTTCTGATGGACAGTATAGAATATCATCCAACGCAAATTTGGAAAAGCTATTTATGATGAAACCAGAAGTCATATCCTTCTGTATAAACATATAATTGTACTTGTAGCTAATTATCATGTAAATTTATTTTTTAATTGTATAGATTTGGTTTAATTTAAAAGATAAACGACTTTCATTATATTTAAAAATATCATTTATGTAATATGAGCAAATGAAACGAATTTTACGTGAGCATGTAAATTTTTCGTATATCTAGTGATAAATGCATATATAAACACGCTAGTGCTCTAGGATTTATCCACATTTTATTTTTGAAGTATTTTATAGTAATTATAGAGATTTTTCTATTCTTATATAGTTGCAACTCCTTTAAATATGTTTTTTTTCTCTCTCCCTGTATATATATTCCAATCTCTGTTTTTACACAGTCTTTTTTTAAAACATTTTGAAATAATACGGTTCACCAGTATACTCTATTACAGGATTTTTTTTTGTCCTATCACGAATCCCCCAAAATGTATTTCCAAATATTCAAATGCTGTTTTACTGCCTATACTACCTATCTGATTCAATCACTTGATCAGGGTATTATACCAGCATTAAAAATGTACCACATGTAAGCGTTTAAATATATTTTAGACTTATTGGAGGAAAGAAATTTGGAAGCACAGAGAAAGTTTACGATTATGGATTGTGTTACACATGCTTCTTTCTCATCAAACATTTGAGCCAATCGTTCTTAATTGCATGTTGGAAAAATATTTTGTCAGTATGCTTCAAAAGTGGAAATTTCGTAGTTCAAAAGTTTTGTGTAGCAAGATATCAAGAAGATATGTAAACAAATAATTATATTAATAAAATAAAATATAACCAACTTGATAAACCAAAAAACCAGCTGCTAATAACTGACTTTATTACAACAAAAAAAAAACCATTAGAGGCAGCTAATAAACAAAGAAATTCATCATTTGTATCAAAGCCCGATAGTTGTGTTAGACATATCTGACACATGAACAGATGAGAGCATTTTTTATCCAGTTCGTAATAAACATGTACGTTTGTTATGAAGTAGCGATGGATAGTTGTTATTTAATAGTTTTATTCTTAATTTTAATTTGAATTTCCATATGTTGTATGTATCTATAGATTAAATTTTCACCGCACACTGATTTGAATTATTTTTGTCATAAAAATGAATTGTTTTTGTGTTATAAATATGTAATATAGATTCTTTTCATTTATTATTTCTTTAATTATTTCTTTATTTTTGCATGTTTTTCTGAGGAACGTATCTACTGTGTAAAAAGGAGTTGGGAACACACACACATATATATGAATAAAAAGAAAAAGCTTCTGGTATTAGAGAAGTCATGGCTGGAATACGAAGACCACTTACAGATAAATGTCTTACTATTGAATAAGGGAGAGGCAAAAATCTAAAAAGAGGATGAATCAGTGTAATCTACATTCCGTCGCAATCAGATTTAAAATTGTAAAATTTACATCAGTAGGGGGGTCCAGGTCTTCCTTCTCGAAACTAAAGTAAGAGAACATTTTCTTATTCTATTTATATGCAAAGAATTTCTTCACATAATGGGGTATTGGATGAAATAATTTTTAAGAACTTTAGTTTGAAAGGAAAACTCTAGCAGGGATTATCATTACAGGTCTGTGTTCTCGAGAGAAGCTGATTTGGCATATTTTAAGATCGCATATATGTATATATATATGATGATTAAGAAGATATGTGTCGTATACAAATATATTGTTACAAGCCTATGCAGTGTATACTATTACACATTGAGGAAATCATACTTGTTTGGACCAACATAATATAACAAAAATACATAGAAGACAAAGGAGCTGCATAGATTTTGCGTTTGGAGGTGCAATCGGAAGTGAAGTAGTAGTTCTAAGATCTTCAACATCTTTTACGCGCATGCGCAGTTTGTATTTACATTGCGCTGTCTTTTCTAAACTGGAAGACGGTTAAATGATATGCTGTGATATCAAAAATTCCCACTCTCAATGCTTATTTCAGTTATTAATATATTTATGCAATTGACTAGTCAATAATATAATGCTTTAAACTATAACATACACACATTATATATATATATATATGTAAAGACTTTATTTTAAATAGTACTATTGAATTATGTTCATAACACAGTCGAAAACAATTTCATTTTTATAGAATTATTTTGTTGTATTGGAGAGAGAGACCATTTCCACTCCACCATTGGTTACAGACTATCGCATAACAAGAAATCAAGAGAGGAATCAGAAGAGAAGAGAGCGTTTTTCGATGTGTTTTTGATTATTTACCAGGGAAAATTCCCTTGAAGCGTCAGAAACATGTGGTATGGATGGAAAGATTTCGGGAGAAATATCATAATTGATAGGAAATCTAAAGAAACTGTTCTGACAGATTTGAATCGGTTTAACCGGATTTAACCAGTTTTAAGAACGCTTGATCTAATAAATGAAGGGATACTTTCGAAGGGGATCAGGAAATACGAATGAACATTTGCTTTTAAAGGAGAGAATGGGTAAATTTAGTAAATTGAATTATTATAGCGAGATATTAATGGGAATTAAGTTAAATCATTATATATATATGGATGAACATGAAAATATTACTTACATGTACATTTCAATCTTATTAAATTTTTACATTTCTTGTTCTCGTCACTTAAACCAAGATTAAAAATTACTAGGTTCATTGCCAATAGCTCTCTTGTCGCTTGTCGTGTGACGTTATTAAAACTAAATTAACTAAATGTTACTTATCTTATGATTATTACTTTTGATACATTTTGTTAACATTTAAGTAGATGTCTCATTTAGATGGTAAATATTTCAAATTGAACAAATTTATGTTCCTGTACTTCTCGCACAAAATGGAGACGATTACTAATGTTCCATAAATCAGTCTTTCTTAAAAATGTATTGATAAATCTTTGTAGGCAAATAATCTCTTTTGCTGCTTTAGAGAGAGTCATATCTTTTGCTTCAGTGGTTGATATTGCAACATCTCGTTGTTGTTTTTTTATTCCCAAGAAACCGCTCCATGAAGACATATACTGTACAAGATTTCCTCTCCTTGATATCAGAAAACCATTCTGATTTAGTATATCCCTTTAATGATTTTCCAAATAGCTTGCCTATTAATTCTTCATTTTTAAATTTTTCAAATATCTTTAGAATCTTTTCGTTTTAATCTAATGCGTTTTCTTTGGATTATGTTTAAATTCGCTTAAACACTTGAAAGTGTATTTAAAGTCTGGTCTTTTGGCTCATAAACATATTAATTCATTTAAGGATGGGTATAGTAAGTTTTGAAATTCCAATTTTTTTTCCTTATTCTATGGATATATCTATTTCTTTTATTTAATGCTTGTATCCATTAGAAATGACACACTGTACATTTTGTATTTTGTACCTGTGTAATATATTACCAAAATAATTTGATTGTACATTGTGAACTTTCTTTTTTTATTATGATTTCCCTCAATTCCTCTGCAGTATTGTAACAATACTAATTATTTTATTCCAAACGCTTTTGCTTACTCATCACGAATACTTTCTGAAACATTTTTGCTGCTTGTAAACTGCATTAAATCATCAACATAAACAATGATGATAGCTTCAACAGAAGTTGATTTCAAATGATTAATACATTTATTAGCTTTTAATGGTTTAAATTCAAGTGAATTGAGTGTTTTGTCCAATTTGTTGTACCACTAACTCCCTGATTGTTTAAGATCACAAAGAAAATGAGTTAGTAAACAAATTTGATCGTTTTTCACAAGAAACGCGAAATCTTTCTGGTAGATTATTATTCTTCATCCAGATTTCCATGTACATACGTCATTAAAAAATTTTGTAGATATGCACCGAGATTGTTCCACAGCAACAATAGATCGGATTGAGCTTAACCTTCCGAATGGAGAAGAATTATCTTTAAAGTTTGTTCCAGGTTTTTTTAGAACATCATTTTCCTGCAATTACTCCTTCTAATTTTTCAAATGTTCCAACTCCTTTGAACCTCGTTTGTAGAGCATATTTTGATCTTATAGCCTTTTTATGTTTAAGGCATATAACTAATTAATGCCCATGTATTTTCATTATTTGATGCCTTATGTTCTTCCTTTATAACGTTTTTCGAAGTTACTTTATAGCTTTCAGCTTGAGACTTATGAACTCTCGGACTTGTTTCAAAACAAGCCAAAATCATAGAAACTTGTCCATATTCCATTCTAGGACAACCTCTTGCATGTCTCTAAATTCCTCGGGCTTTCAGAAGCGCTGCGAAGGGTGCCATTATCCGCAGGCGTGACAACAGGGGTATCTGAAGTTTCAGTTTCGATTTGGGAATTTTATGACGCGTCTTCTTTTAGTGAATCATTAACATCAGATAACTTATCTTAATCGGAGCGGAGTTTTGTTTTTTTATCAGGCATAGTAATAAATTCAATTTCAATTGCTGACAAAGGGCTTTCAAATTCTTCAATAAATCTCAAATTTCGGCTTTATACAATTTTTCTGGTTTTCTTATCATACAGCCGATATGTTTTCTTTTCTGTTGAACATTCAATGAAGATATTTTCGTTTGATCTCGACCCAAATTCTCCATTCAATCATTTTTCAACACCTATGCTTTCTATCCAAACACTTTGCAATATGATACACTTAGCTTAATGCCCAAACTATGTTCCTAAGTATTGGAATTCTTGATGTACTTGGTGGGTGAAATATTACGAATCCAAATAGAACATTAAATACTTTCTTAGCAAAAGGTGGAATTTAATCCTGATTGGATTTTAATAGAACATTAAATCTTGATTGGCCTTTTAAGTTTAGTACAATTTATTCTTTCTTTAACTCCCTTTTGCTAAGGGGTCATAACATATTTTGTTTTCTAATGCCATGTTACTGAAGAAATATTTTCAATTCTGATCCGTAGTATGCAAATCTCCTATAAGTTAGAAGTGTTTTTATTTTCGCTCCTGTTTGGGTATTTACTGAAACCTTATAGTTTATGAAGGCTTTCTTCCATTCTTATTTAGTTTTTAGAATTTAATCCAGATTGGGTTAAGAGATATCTGGCCTCTTCAAATACAGTAGGATTTGTTCTTTCTGCAAATCCGTTTAGCTGAGGTGTCTTAATAGTGGATTTTTCTCTTTGGATACCTGGTTCTTGAAAAAATATTTCGAATTCTAATCCATAATATTCTAGTCCATTATTGGTACTAAGTCTTTTGATTTTCTTTCCGGTTTGATATTCAAGTAAAACTCAGTAGTTTAGGAAGACTTTCTTAACTTCATCATTAATTTCAAGAAATTTATTACAATATATCCTGATTTATGGTCCTTTAAAATAACCAAAATGTACAAATCTGATAGTGGATTTACTTGCAAAGGATCCACAGACGTCAGAATATTTAAGTTCCAAAAATTCTATGCTTTTAAATTTAGGTTCTTTTGGAAAAGAGGTAATAATTAGTATGTTTCGACTCGACTATTTTACAGTTCTTTTAAGGGATCTTTAATACCGAAATGTAATCCTTTCAGTATTTAATTTCTTTAGTACACTTTTATTTAAATTTTCAAATTTTGATGTAATTTATCAAATTCGTTCACGATAGGTGCCGTTTAAACTTCTAATTTCACGTACCATATCTCCTTTGCAGATTACTATCATTAGAACAGTACTATTAGTTTCTGTTGTTTTTACTTCCCTTTCGTCGGAGTAAGAAACGGATCTATTATTAATTGCAACATTAGATATTTTTTGAATATTGTAATTATTCTAAAAATTAGAGTTTTTTAAGACCTTAAAGGTATGTAGTATTATATGTCATAATATAATAATTTCGAAACCATAACTTTCTTTCAGTGTTAGTCACTATCATAACAATAAATAACTGTACGTTTTAAAATGTACGCCGACAAATTGTCCAATTTCTATTTTATTGAATTGTTTTATAATTCTAAAATTATTAGTGTAGTTTTTATGTTAATTAATACGTAAATGAGTATTATTTCTAATAATATGAATAAAGTACAATTGCAATAAACAATGTGAGTAATACTATCTCGTCAAATAGCTAGCATTTTAGTTTTACTACACAACACATCTTCTTGAGAAGAACTTTTATGTCAAGTGTTTTGTATTTTGAACAGCAAAGCTTTCATACCCTTTTTCTGATACTTATGTGGTTACTAACCGCTAATTTCATGAAACAGTTTACTTCTTTATTTATTTTGCTGATTAACCTTTCCTCGTTGCACGTATGAGAAGTTGTTCCACTGCCTTAATAACATGAGGTAGAATTTCTTTCGTTTTGGCCGACGTCACTTGAGCTGGTAGACAATATAACCTCTGCACGAGTTTTTCGAATAATTTTTACCCATATCTGTAGCTTTTCAATGGCTTTGGGAGTGGCAATTTCATTAGGATTACATTCTTTGACTTGCGTAATACCAGTGATTTTTCTTTTCCTGTTTATTGTGCAATAACTAGTTTCAACTTTATAGTTCGGATATGCGTCATATTTTCAATAAGGTGTGCTATTTCAGATTGATGCTTTCGCTTTTGTGATGTGAACTGCTAATTGTTCTATAAATTACAACGTATCATACAACACATTGGTTTAGCATAAGAAAAGAGAAACTAAAGTAATAATATAGAACTTTTGAACTATGTGGTATTGTAAAAGTTCAAACTTTGGAAGATATCTTGAAAACAAAAAAATAAGAGTTATGGAAACAAAAAAGAAATTATAGAATACAAAAATATCAATCAAGAACTTCGCAAAAATATACTACCTTAAGATTACAAGTAATAAGAATGATTCTTCTGGTAAGAAAATAAAGGATTAAAGCTATAATTTTCGAAGATGTACAAAAAAGGAACAGACCAAGAAGAAAATGAAACTACATTAAAAGAAAATATATTTTTATAGTACACTTTCATCCAAAGTCATTAATACAAAAAATTCTGAAGATTTTGTTTTTCCTTTTCCTTCTCTATAACATAATAGACAAAGTAAAGAGATAGCTCCTAAAGTTTTATTTGCACATTTATAAACGAATTTAAGACAAAAATGAATTAAGTCATAATAAACACACAGAAAAAATAGTGTAGAAATTTTAGTCGATATAATGGTACAGATTCCATTATTTTATTCTAATTTTATAACTGTTAAAGGTTATATACTTAACTTCAAGAGATAGTATTTCTTGCATTGATTATTGAAATTGTATTTTATATATATTATTAGAAATTATATTAATATACGTATTAATTAACATAAACACTACACTAATAATTTTAGAGTTATAAAAATAATTCATTAAAATAGAAATTGGACAATATATAGTATTACATTTTAAAACGTACAGTTATTTATTGTTATGATAGCGACTAATTCTAAAAGAAGGTTATGGTTTTGAAATTATCATATTATGACATATAATACTATATACCTTTAAGGTCTTAAAAAACTCTAATTTTTAGAATAAAACATTATTATTATATTTAAACAAAATGACAGCAAAGAGAATATTATTTTAGAAATCATTGTTAGATGAAGCTCCATAATTCAAACAGAGTTAATAACAAAGATAATACAGGGTTATAGATAAAAGGAGATAATGTTTGAATAAAGAGGCTAGTAAATAAAAAAAAATGTTCATATTAAATGATATCTTTGAAAATGACGTCAATTTTAAAAGTATTTAGTACTTTCTTTTTGGTATGAAGAAGAAAAAACTAATTTTCTAAAAGATTTTATAACTAAGGTATATAAAATGAATAGTATTTGTTGGCATATTCGTTAAGATGTATGTAACTATTTGGTTAAAAATTATAAAATTAGTACTTGTAATAAGGATAGTTAAAATGTAGAATATTGTTGTATTGGATTCACGAATAATTCTTTTGATAAAGTAAATTTAACAATATTCTTAACAAATATTATTTTCTGTTAATTATAATTATATTATAAAAGATCCCGATTTAAAAAAAAATATATGGGAAGTATGTTATATAACTATAATAATTGTAAACATTGATAGAGTTATATGACTGCAACTTTAAGGAATATTAAGATTTTATATTTGAAGAATACCAATATGTGAATATATGTATTCTAAATACTCTTATGGATAAAGTTTGGAGAAATTATAAATAAAGTTACTGGTTTAACAATTATTAATTCTAACAACGATAAATACATTACAAAAAATTAAGGGAGACATATATAATTTTATACAAATTTAGCAATTAAATATTATTTACTTAATGAAGCAATTAAAGAGTTTATATTTTATATTCATAAATAATTAATATATTTGAAATTTAAGTTAGAACTAAGATGAGAGAACTAAGATTAGAAAATTAAAAAGTTCTATTTATAAAAATTTTTATATGAGTTCATTTCTTGTTAAACTGATTAGATACCAGATAATTTCGTTCCAAAATATGAAACAAACATTATTTTCATTCTTCTAAATTTTGGCTTCTTTATCACTTAGTTTTGTTTCAAGGAAAGTGATAGAGATGCTAAAATTTAATTACAAATTTTAATAGTTTTATTTGAATTTGTGGGTTTTATTTTTAAAAAAATGATTGTTATTTAATAATATTAAATAATACATACATAGTGTGATAGATATTATATTAATTTTTTTAACTATTATTAGATCGATTTATATGATTCTTTTATTTTCATCTTATTAATTTAAAAGATAGTATTAGTACACTATTACAGTTTGCTCAAATTGTCAATTAGTATACTGTATTTTTCTTTAAATGCAAATGGAATTTTTAAAAAGCAGCTCTTTAATTTATATCCCTACATTTTCTATGAACATCCGTATTTATATTTATAGTACATACACTTAAGACTATATCAGGAAAATCCATCAGATGTTATCCCCAAGTGGACAGTTGAGAGTAGATTGGTTTCATTATTTATCACTGTATCATATGCGACTTTCCTTTCTCAGGGAAGCTAATATAACTTGCCTCTACTACTGTATTGATGTTTACAATTTCTTTAGAATTAGACCGTCACAGTTCAACGTCCTCCAAGTATTAGGCAAATGTACGTCCTTTTCATTAGATGTACTTTGTTTTTATTAGGCAAACCTTCTCTTTTTATTGGATAAACATACATCATTTTCATTTGTTAGATGCTTTTCATTTTTCTAGTCTGAAATATGTTTTGTGGAATCATAGGAAGATTTGAATAGTAAGTATTCAGTTCTAAAATTCTACAAAATTAAGCCAAAATGAAATGTATATTAATGTCTGTTTTTAGTTATTTATTTCCTACTGGAAATATTTTTATTCTAGATATGTTAATTATATTAAACAAAATATTAAAGGTACAACATCAGCGTTTTTTTCAGATAAAAAATATTTAATATTGTCTTACTGTGATTTGAATATGTTTATTATTACAATTACAGATGAAAGTAAATCTTTAGAAAAAAAATAGCATATAATATTTTCTTACAAAAACACTCAGATATATACTAAATAGATGTATAATAACATATGATATATATAACACTACCAAGCATAATAATACATATTTTTATTATAAGTGAAATATTATATATATATCCTTGTCATCTTCATCAAATTAAATAATCAAATAATTTTATATACTCTACAATTTTCAGTAAATCATGTGAATTTCAATTTTTTAAGTGGGAAAGCATGAAAAAATGCAAATATAGAGTAAGTAAATCAAGATGTCCTTTCAAAATTAAAACTTTCTGCGTTTCTCTTAAAATCATTTAATATTTATCACTAGTTTCCCATCAATCCTAATAGCATTTTAGATGTCTCAACAAATATTTACATGCCTAAACACTTCAATATTAGTAAACTGGACTTATAAATGGATATACGAGTTGTATATTTATTAAATTTAGCTAATATTGAGTTACAAATGCCTCATTTCTAAAGCCTCGGATTTAGTGAAGTTACAATATACATATACATTATAACAGGAAATGTTTGGAAAATGTACGCAGCAATAAGAGAAACTTAATATAAATTTACAGATATTTAAACAGGTTTGCATTTGCCTCTTATTAATTTTAGCTTTTAAACTAATTATAAAGCTTTGAAAAAACTTAAAATCATATTATTACTCCAATTGTAGAATATATACTAGTTAAGTATGATTAACGTATTTTATACTGAGCAAAGTAGAGTATATAAATTTTAATGGTAATTTAATATTGATAAGTTTATATAGATTTTTAGCACATAAATATTTTTTCTATCAAAGGTATTGATTTCATTGTTTATTATTATTATTATTATTATTATTATTATTATATATATATATATATATATATATATATGTGTGTGTGTGTGTGTGTGTGTGTGTGTGTGTATCATAATAAATAAAAATAATGTTTAATATATGAAATACAAGTAATACTTATTTCAAGTAATACTTGCGGAAATTTATATTTTAAATTTCTCTCAATAGATTTCATCTGAATAATTGATCTGTATCAAAGCTAAAAACTATTTTATTATATTTTGGGATAAATTAAAACCTTATTTATGCTTGCTTCATCAGGATGTTATATTAAATAATAATAGTTACATCGTAATCCCACTAGTTACCTATTGAACACACATGAAAATATTTAAATAATCTCTTTTAAGATTTCACTTCACGCAAATCTGATAAAAAATTGAATTTTCAATTTTTTTGAAAGAGGAACTGCAAATCCTTTTAAGAACAATACAGTTTAGAATTTTTTGTTCTACCTAAATTAGAAGTATTTTAAAAAAAATTTCATCTGTTAAGACCCAAAACAGCTCATTGCCACTCCCTCTTTGAAACTAAAACATGATACACATGCTTATTTCCAGCCTTATCAAATGATTTTAAGTTCAAGAAAATAATTAATTTCGATTAGCAACTTGTTGATGAATGAATTAAATTGAATAGTAATAGCAGTTTGTTTATAACACATCAATCAATAACTCCCGAGACTAACCCATAGATGGCGCTCGTAGTAAACCAGTAACCAGGTCTTTCTAGAGTACTAACCTTTGCTTGAAACGTGTCAAAGTTTTAAGTCGATCGGACCAGAAACAGCTGAGTTATCGAGGTTGGAGTAAAGTCGTTTTGTAGTTTGTTTAAAAAATGGAAAAAACCGAGTTTCGTGTTCTGATAAAACATTGTTTTTTAATGGGTAAAAACACCGTGCAAGCAAAACAATGGATTGAAAAATGTTACCCGGACTCTTGTCCATCAAAAGCAACGATTTGTCGGTGGTTTGCCGAGTTTAAACGTGGTCGTACCGACACAAATGACGCGGAACGCTCGGAACGCGGAACCTGTGGAAGCCGTTACACCGGAAAATGTGAGTGAAGTGACAAAAATTATAATGAAAGATCGTAAAGTGAAGCTCCGTGAGATTGCTGAAATGACACAGATATCATATGGAAGTGTATTTACTGAAAAGGTTTTTTTGAAGTGAAGTGAAAAAGGTTTTTTCCAAGTGGGTGCCGCGATTGCTTTCGATGGAACAAAAACAGCAACGAGTCGAGGATTCAGAAAGCTGTTTATCGCTATTTACTCGCAACAAAAAAGATTTCTTGCGGGAAAAAAAAAAAAAAAAGATTTGAAAAAGCGTTGGAACGATTGTATCACCCTAAAAGGTGATTAACAAAAGGTGTTATATTGATGAATAAAAAAAAAATTTTGCAAAAAAAATGTTGTTTTCAATGTTAGTCTCGGGAGTTATTGATTGATGTGTTATATCGTATGCACAACGTGCTATTTTAGCCTCGCCAAATAAACATAATCTGTTCTGTTCAAAAACTGCATTTCAATTATATTTTTGGTCATGCTTCGGCTTAATGCCCGAATGTTTAAGAAAATGAAATTTGGAGGAGGAACTTGTGAATTAAGAAAAAGTTCTTCTGAAGTTAAAGAAGATGCAGATGAATCAGAAGAGCTTTGAATATGACAAAATCCGCATCGAAATCAAGTTTGGTAAGTATGCTATTAAGTATTAAGTTTTTTTAAATCCTTCTGATAAACTTAATGAAATAATTCACATTTCTCTGTTTTCTGGTTTCTTAAATTTATATGTGTTATGCATGAAATACAAAAACCAGGGTATCCTTATTAATGAGGTCGTCAATTCCAAGGTTTGGCTACAGAACTATTAATATTGTTCTTTGGTGAAATTAGTATTACGACGTACCAGTCCTTTTTGGACAAATTTTTTATTAAAACTTAAAAATAAAAATTAATAGTTCAATCATAAGTACAGTTATTGTGGGTGTCAACGCAACAGTACTTACCCACGTCCGTTATTGCTGAAAGTCATTGAGCTTCTGTTCCGTTTTAACAGAGGACCGGTAGGAGGCGCGCACATGCGTCAACAAATATGTTGCACAGTTGTGGTTTCAAACAGCCAGTCGTTAATAACAGAATAACTCAGACATTAACTAATGAAAGAGCTACTAATGTGTACAAAGTTAATACCAAACTTTCATATGCTATGAGAGCAATTGCCAAATGTATGCTGCTGCGAATTTATTTTGCAGGGTGATAATTTACTCCCCCCCCCAACTAAGAGCTTTTAACCCACTCATTAAATGATGTGGCAGCGGAAGTCGTAAAAGCTTCTATGGCAATAGTTGCTAAAGAAATATCTAATAATGGTGGCAGGGAAAATATAACCCTGGCTATTGATGGCACTTGACAAAAGAGGACGCATGTTTCGCTAAATGGTGTCGAGACATCAGTTAGAGTCGAAATTGGAAAAGTTATTGATGTCAAAGTATTTTCTATGTGTTCGTGTAATTTGAGGAATTGAAATACAAATAGGGAGAAGTATTCTACTACTTACTTTCGAAAGAGTGGAGGAATAGTAGTTGAAGGCTCAATTCGGATCTTCAATCGCACCGAGTCATTAAACAAGCTGCGATATATTCAGTACTCAGGAGTTGGTGACTATAAGGCATACAATGCAGTTGTAAATTCCAAGCCTTACAAAAATGATATATTGAAAAGATGGAATGCGTTGCCCACATTGATAATAGGATGGGGACACGATCACGAGCCCAGAATTATAAATCGAAAGGCACAAAGCTTGAATACAGAAAGTTTGTAAGTGGCCGTAGTAGATTGACAGAAGGGAAATAAACAAACTGCTAAGATTCTATGTTTCAGCCATTAGAAACAACTCAGGAAACTTGTCATCTGTAAAGAAAGAGCTGTATTGGCAAGTTTTTTTTTCATAAATTTTGAACAGATTCTGATCCACAACACGGTCTTTCTCCCACAGGTCACGACTCATGTTGTGGACATAATAACGAAATAACTAAATAAGAACAATATAATCATAAACATAATTTATCCGTTGCTTTTATGAATGGTAATAAAAAATATTTAGAGATCTATCAAGTCCTGAACAACTCTCTAGCCCTTTCACTTCCAGTTATCACATACGATATGCTCACGTTTGCTCTCCTGTGCAGAGCGTATCACATTAGATTTGCTCCGAGAATATCCACTGTTGACCAACGTATCAAAAGAGATACTCTTGATGAAAACATTTCATTTGATTTTTTTTAAATGTTACTAAACGGCGTAACAATACCTCGAAATCTATATAGATAGATCATTTGGAATGTTGATCTTGGTGATAAGAGCTTGGGTTTCACTTCTTGCTATGAGGAGAGGGTAATTGTTAAAAGCAAGTTTTGCAGCGCGGCTCTTTAAATGTAATGACATTATTTAATGGGTGGACTTGCTTTCGGTTTACTTTTTTCTTTCTTCCTTGCTCCTTAAAATTTCGAAAGAGAATTTATGGATGATTATGGGGGTTAGGGCATTTGGTAGCAGATGCTCCCAGCTTTTCGTTTCATTCGATTGGTTTTTATTTGTAGAGACAGTCATGATGAAAAGGAAGTATTTATCTGATACTGAGAGTTGAGAATTAATGAATGAATCTGTCAGTGATGTTAGCGAAAATAATTCAAATCTGTACAAAGTCATTAAGGGAGAAAAAAAATAACGAAGAAGATGTGCCTTTTGCTCAAAATCTTGCGTGAAGCGTCAAAAGGTGACAAAATATATGTGTAAGTTGGAACTTGCGTTTAATAATTTTTTTACAAATGTACCATACAACAAAATAAGATTCATTTTTATATCTTAATATTCCATGTAATGGTACATCATTACACCAATACATTTATGTAACAAATTAAGTATATTTTGTATTTTCTTAAAAGATATGATTTTTTATATAATAATTTTATATATAAAATAGATAATTTTCGATTAAATCTTTTTTTCAGTATATATTAAGTTTAAAGCATTTAAAATAATGTATGTAAAAATTAAAATATTCTAATGAATAGCCGATTTTAAAAGATTTTTTTCGTGAAATAGGCATAATATCTGAAATCGTCAAGACACAGTCTAAGACTCCGCGGCAAGAAGCCGCGGACAGAGAGAAGCACTTCTTTATTCTCCCTCCGGTAGTGTAAGGGCTAGATTCTTGTATGGCAAAACTCAAAATTATAATGAAAGCTTAAATAGCATCAACTGTTCCATAATCCATAAAAATGTTTCTGTACAGTTAGGAACTTTAAAAATTGGAATGTATGATGCATTAGATCTATTTAAATACATTACAAAATTAAAAGTTTTAAATTTATAGAATGTTCAAACTGGATTTTATACATGTCAAGCATTACAGGAAGCAGATCGTGTTTCCGTAAGGAAAGCAGAAAAGCAGTTTTACAAAGAACTAAAGAAGCTAAAATTTAAAAAAAATAATATTAAAACATAGACTAGAATAGGATCTAGCAGATACCCGAAGCAATCCCAACTGTGATGCTGTTATATATTAGTAAATGATAATTTTTTACTTTAAATTGTATTTTCTCAAAAGTGTTAATTTCAAAACAAAATGTTCCTTTAACTTGGTCATTTTTAACATTAGGGAGATAGGAAAAATGATGCGAGAAGGAACCCCCTTAAACTAAATTAGTTATGTCATAGGAATATGATGCAAAATTAAAAATAAGTAAAACTTCTAAAATTTTCATAATCAAATTAAATGGAGTAAATGTGCTATTCGTCTCTAAACCTTTAATTTTATACGCATGTATTCTAATTTTTAACGCATATATCTTTCAGAAAACAAATATGAAATTACTCAAAACCGGAAGAATATACTATAAGTATAATGCAAAACCAATTTTCAATCGATTTATTTTTTAACATTTATTAAAAAAATTAAATAAAGAGAAAATTGCAATATTTACACAATTGGAATAATTAAAACTTTATCTGAGAAATATAAAACTATTTGTTAACTAAGGACTTGTCATAAAGTATTCTTTACTTTATTCATATACCTAGACTTTCCTTGTATACATATATATATATATATATATATATATATATATATATATATATATGAAGAATAAAAATTAGAAGAGGGGACCTTTTCATTAAATTAATGATAACTAACTGAATTTACAGTGTTGGTGGGAGATAATCTTTCATTTACAAATTAGTCAAATTCAGTATATTTTACAGAAAGATTTCTGTGAATCAAAAAATGTCTTTTTCAGACTGTTAAATTAGTAATTTGAAGCTATGAACGGTACCCAGCAATCGAACAGAGTCTTAAATGTTCAATAACCAAAATTGTTTCACTGCATTTACAACATTGTTAGATGAAATCATTATTTGAATGACAGCTGACTGCAAAATAAGATTCAGATGGTTTTTGACACAATATTTCAAAATCACATTGCATATGACTGGCACCGATTTGTTGAACTGTGTTTTCAAATTTTACAGTTCGTATTTCATAACCAATGGATTGCCGTGCTGACCGCAGATGAGAGATAGATAGATTTACGAATTAGTACCTCCGATTGAGGGCGGGAAGGAAGATGAACTTTCTCTTTGCATTCGACCCGTGAAGAGTTATTAAATCATAAGTACATAACCTAATGACATTTGATATATAATCTGGAGACAAAAGATGGCACGAAAAAGATTCTATATTTGAATTCAAAAATTTCAGTTTTGATAAAAATATTGGTTGGTGTGGGTAGGTTTACTTTCAGTAAACACATTTATTGATTCGGCTCCTGTAATGACTCTCTGACGTTGTGCTACTCCTATATAAGGTAGAGTTATATTGTCTATGAACAACAATTGTACTGTTGTTGCCTAGACATATGAGCTGTCCGAATGTAATCTTATTTATAGACGATAAGCAAGGTCATAGCGTGCACACCTCGTCACAATTTTTATTCGATAGAATAATCCATAGAATCCGATGGTTTGCATAATTCCCAAGTATAATTTCAATAGAACAGGTTTGGTATAATCTAGACAGAAGGATTTCTGGTGATTTATTATAACCAGAAATACTTTCCTCAGCTTTTAGTCTCTTTTTCATTAGTAGGGGGAAATAATATAACCATTATTAGATGTCTTCATAAATTATTCTTCATGGATATCAGGCATGGAATTTGAAGTTAATAAAACAAATTCATTTTCTTAAGGCTCTTTCTTATGTGATATATGGATTGGCTCGGCATTGTTTTCGGCATGCCATGGGCTCCAGACCTGATGCTACTGATATATATATTAAATATGATCGAAGTTCCACTTCCTCCTATAGTCGTGATGTAGAAGTTTGGATAGAGAAATGCCAGCTCAGAAATCGTCCTCGTCACTTGATCCAGGTTGCCAATATATCTCTTGTTATGCTTTTTGTAGCAACGTTAATAAACAAAGACTCGTGAGATACATCGAATGTATATGTCCAATTTTGCTTTCAGTACCAAACGTGCCTTTTATCTGCTAGACTATAAATAAATTAAATTAAATTAAAAAATTCATTTTACCATCTGTCTGTCACCTTTCTATTTATTTCTTAAAATAGTTCTGAATTATAAATTAACTCACTAACTTCTTCAACATCCTTTTATTTAACATTCTAATATGTTTTGATTGATATGTTGTGAATTAAATATATTAATTTAATTGAGAGACACATTCTTATCACAGATTAAAAAAAAAGTACACATTTTTTTTTTGAAACGGGCTTAAGATTATATAATTTCACAAGGGATTAATTATCTACAATTTTATGTAATAATGGAAACGTAAAAGGAATAAATTCGTGTGTAATGTCTTATGAATTTTCATGATTATTAAATTGAGTGTTTCATTGCTCGTAACTGGATTCTGTATGATTTCTTTTTCTAAATGAAAAAGCTAAGTAAAAATTATTATGGGGCTTGATTTAGCATGAATCATCTTTTTTTCTTGATTAAATAGATAATCCACAAAGAGTAATTCCATATTGTTTTAAGACATTTACATAATCAATTTTAATTAGAAAACATCTATAATTCGTTGTATTTCTAACATGCGTCATAATTATAATAGTTAATGTTTTACAGAAAAAAATTATGCTAATAACACTAGGATTAAAGTATTTTAACCAGAATATAATTATTTAAATAATGGTAAGCTTATGAAAAGAGAAATGAATAAATATGAGTTTTATGCAAATCATAAATATCTTACTTATACTTTTATCATCAATGACGTTTCATTTATTGAGTATGGAAAGCGAATGGGCATCGATATATCTAGAACGCGTACATATATTAAGATATTTGTGAAATTACTCTTCGTTAAGTGAAAAATACACATTTAAAGTAGATAATTTCTTTTTGCATTTATTTTTTTTAAATGATTATGAAAAAAAAATGTTTATTTTATCAATAACTTTTGTTTTAGCTAATCGAAAACTTCAAACGTATAATTAGTCTTAAAATGTTTATTCATTTTTAGTTGATAGAAATTTTTCTAAATTTCCAATTAATTTTGTACAAAAAGACACATTTATAGCGATAGTGTTTGCCAAAGTTAATCTTATTAAATTTTCAAAGAGGATTTCTTTCAAGAAAAAAATTTAATGATATATAAATCGCTGAAATATTTTATCAATTCTTATTATCAGAAATTAATTAATTGTGATCAGTATCAAAAGCTAAAAAAATCCCAGAGATGTTTCTGAATTTAGTTATAACGTACTCTGCAAAGGATACGGATTTATGATCCAAAGTTTTGTAGAGACAATTTCAAAATTACGCTCATTATATTTTACTTTTGTTAACTAGATGTTTTCAAATTTACAACTTTTATTGCGTTTTATTACAATTTTTACATTAGTTATTGTTAGATGAATTTATAACATAAATTTAAAGTCAAATTCAGAAAAATGAGGACTTTAATCATCATAAATATTTATTGTAGTACAAGATGTGGATCAAGAATCCCAATGATCTTAACAAAGAAAAAGTTGAAGCAGTGATAATGATAACTAGGAATTTAAGAAGAATATAATAAAAAAAATACACAAATTTTTATGTCTATTCATTCCTGGAATGAAATTAACTTAAAAATGCACATATTTTTTAAATAGAAGTTTATCAAGATATTAACTATTTTATAAAATTTACTTAAATAACATATATCTTGTAAAATAAATAAAATTTTAAATGAATAACGGTTACCACCTATAACATAACTTTGAAATATTTAATTAATAAATGTAAAAGTTAAAATTCTATCGGGAATTTATTATGCTACTGTCTTGTAATTTCACCTTTTGTAAAGTTGAGAAACGTTAAAAAAAATACAAAAATAATATATAATGGGGTTCTAATTAAATTACTGCCTTATTGAAAAATTCTAAGTAATTATTTAAATTATTATATAAAAAATCTCATGAAAGAGGATCTTTGAATGATGAATGAAGTAAATGAAATAGTGTTCGTAGAATCAAAAATACATCTTATTCAATGAAATTCGGTGCAATTTAAGGTGACAAAAATATTTTGATGAATTGATTTTTGTTATATCCTGATTTTAAAGCAAAAATTGTAAAAATTGCTGCAGAGTGCTTAATTCAAATGGATAACTTCTTGAAAGATTGGTACAAAATGCTTCTTTTCTGTTTGAGTCTTGAATTAATTACTTTCCATAAAAACAAACTTTTAAGCACATCTATTTGTGATTTAGTAAATAACGAATAAATTAAGAAATTTAGTTGAAAAAAAGCTTAGAAATATACTTTGTTTTCGAGATTTTTCAAATAATCGTATAATGAGTATTCATTGTTTATTTTTCTGTTATTCCATTAAATGAATTATATATAACTCTTTCTTCCATTATGGATACAATCTTTACACTATAATTATTATTAATTTTTATACATCATGATTACACATTTCATATCAAAAAATTTAATGTATGAGGTATACTTTTATAAACTAATGTAATGATATCTGCAATTAATTATTATTAATTAATTTGATTGGTATTTAAATATTTGGGTGAATTAAAGCTCATGAATTCAGAAGCATAAAAAACGTCTTGTTGAAAAAATAACTTATGTAACTGGTCATTTAATATTTTCTACGTACTACATTTAAAAAATTAAATATAAACCTATGATAAAACCAGAAATTATTACATAAGTTTTGGAAATATAATTATGAATATTTCAAATGTGAGTCAAAAGATATTTTTAGTTCCACTAATTAAAATCGAAAATAAAGGAACTCATCCTTAACCACATAAATGTACGACTGCATTTAGTAACCATTATTTATGATTTTCTTTGATATTTTTTTATTGAATAAAATGAATTTGACATTACAAAACTCATAGTCTTGTTGATGATGATGTAAAATAATTTAGTGACAGTACTATTTCAAAATTTAAATGAATAAATACATTGGCACAACTGAGCAAACACGCTATTCAGTAACAACCTTCGTTATCACACCGATTCAGGGTATTATTACGAAACAATTTTTCCTCTGGGTGTGGAGGAAGGAAAAAATATGTTCAACTCGGAGTATAAAAGCAAATGACGATTTATGCGTAAACCTCCAAGGGAACACGCAGGTAGCACATCTTGGACAATAAGAGTACAAACAGATACACATTTTCATGACACATGAATAAAACTGAAGGAAACGAGACAGTATCAAATATTTCTATTGCACATCTGGCAACAGCTGTAATTAGTTAGTTACGTTTTGAGAAGAATAAAATGATGTGTTGATACTTATCCGTCTTATTTAATACCGACTAGTCCATTTCATTTTGGTGCTGAAAAAATACCCGGGTAAGTCATACTAAACTTGGTTGTTAAACTTTCGATACGAATCCGAATTATAATGTCAATCGTTAAAGAGAAACTTTATTTACTTAAACGATCAATAATTCGTGTCGCCATTACGAAACTGACAACGAAACTGAATGATCAACTAGTGAACAAACTGATTTAGAATATAGAGTTGAACACTTACAAGACAAACTAAACGAACTAACCTTAGCAGACAATAAAATCCATGAACTTCTAAACGATAAAGAATATAATGGATACATAGTAGATTGAGAAAAATACACAGAAAATGCTCATTTAGCGATGTTTACTTACAAAAAGAATGCGAATAAGAACACAAATCTTCCTTCCCCAAGATCGCCAAATTCTGACTGTATCAATAACCCGCTACCGCCAATAGCGGACGGTATAAATTACACATCTACGGCTTCAAACATTACAATACATCTACCTACAATAAAAACAACTAATTTTTGCGGTGAAATTGAAGAATTTCACAGTTTGGGAGAGCATTTTGAAAACTGCATCGATAAAAATGAACGTTTATCGCTTATTGACAAACTTGTTTTTGTTGGAGGATATTTAGATGGAGAGGCAAAATGACTAGTTGATGGAATAAACATAAATGCAGATACATATACAAAAAGAAAGGATATTTTAAAATCGAAATATGGCAATAAAGATAAAATAATACAAACTCACCTCGATTATTTAGAAAACCTATTACCCATTATAAATCCATCTTCATCAGCATTAAATAAGTTATATATCGATTGTAATAGACGATTAGGAGCGTTGGATGCCTTAAGCGAAAACACACAATTATACGGAAGAATTTTGGCTCCAAAACTACTCCGTGATTTTCCACGATATATGTCGTAATTGGGTTGTACATGCCAAACGTGAAAACTTGGCTGAAGGCGACATTGCAAAATGGATGAAATTTTTAGTTGAGGAAGTTGATGGAGCAGTTGCAGCAAATAATATTAAATGCTTACTAGTTTCAGAATATTCTATAAAATCAGCTTTAGAAAATTTCAATGTGCGTTCTAAGCCAGTTACTAAAGGTAAAAAATATTTATCCTTTTGCCTTTTCTGCGAAACTTCCGAACATTGGCCTCAACATTGCCACTTTGTGACGGACATAGACGCACTCATCCAGAAATTGAAGGCTACCAACAGATGTTTCCTGTTGGCCATGCTCAAAAAAAATTGCTATCGTAAAGACAAATACTGCTGTACCAAATGCAAGAAAAAGAAACCATGTATAAATATGTAAAATTCGAATTGGAGAGCAGTCTGTGACTGCATCTACAAACAAAATTGATATACTTAAGTCCAATTTTGTTCATTTGCAAACTGCGCGAGTTTTCATAACCGGTCTAACTGGGATAAACAAAACCTACACATGGCCTTTTGGATGATGGAAGTCAAAGTTCGTTGTAATCTTGTTTCTTCTGATCTCGTAAACAGTTTGAAACTTCCACTTATTTCAACCACACCTTTGGAACTTCAAGAGTTCGAAACTCCATCTAGTTTTACTCAAACACGAAGACAAGTTTAATTTCAGTTATCAAGCATCTGGGACAAATCTAAAGTCAACATTATTATGTTGACGATACGAAAGCCTCAACAAGTATGCATCACATCTGCCTTCACCAACTGACGTTTCACACTTCGCGAAAAACAAACGACTGAAGCTTGCGGACCCAGGTGATTCAAAATCAAACTTACCAACTGAGATTTTAATCGGTGCAGATTTCTACTGGAATGTTATGAAATCGGAAGCAACTGTCAATCTGTCTGATTCTCTGACCTTGGTCCCATCATTTTTGGGTGTATACTTAGCAGTCCTCAATCCCACGTAACGGATTTTTTTCATTCCTACAGTTCATAATATTGATGTGGATACTCCAACTCAAGCATTGGACAATGTGGTACGCGAATTCAGGAGCTTAGAAAGCATTGGCATACAACCAATTCAAGAGGAAAAAAGCACATGTAACTCTGAACTCAACAAACTTTCATCAATCTTTTGATATCAACGATGATAGCAGGGTAATAAAATTACCATGGAAACTAGAAGTTCAACTTTCATCAAACAATTATGAAGTCTGAATCTTACGCTTTAATTCTTTAACAAGAAAACTACACACAGATACAGATTTTAATTAAAAGTATTCTTAAATCATGTAAGATTATACTGATAAAAAAACAAGTTGGAATCGTTTCATATGAAGTACACAATAAAGAACGTTTATTTTACTTACCCCATCATACAGTAAAGAAAATTGCAAATCAAGAAACCAAATATATAGTTTTCGAAGCATCTTCCCATTCTCCGGGTCATCCATCTTTAAACGACGCTCTTGAAATTGGACCAAATCTACTTCCCTATATTATGGCTACGTTATTGAGATTTCACCTTTCAAAAATAGCAATTGCTTCTGACGAATTCAAGCAATTCTACAACTGATGCTATCAGACGAAGACAGACATGCAACATGATTTCTTTGGTAAGCGACCACGTATACTCCTGATAGAAAACTCTGCATAGAAGATGAAATTGTAATTTATGGAGAAGGGGAGTTGCTAAAACCTTCCGTTCCTCATAATGTCCTATCAGATGGTGTAGGTTAGATAAATAACTATGAAAGACTAAAAAAACACGAGATACAAGGAACTAACAATTTATTTCAAACTTAATGATAACAACTTTAAAACGCGACCTTCACAGGTCTGGAATCTGCGAAGCAAGTGTCTCGAGCAAAGATCGCTCCTCCCTTTTCTACAAATCAGCTTGCAGCTCCACAGTCAAAAACGATGTCAAAAGATGACGTAAGCAGCCGCCACAAATTTACCGATTCACGCGTCTTCCCTTCGGACTCACTTCAAGTCCATTTTATTATCAACTTCTCTTTGTGAATTGGCTTCAATGTACAAGTAAACGTACCCTTCTGCAACTAAACACATTAGGAATAACACCTATATGGATGATTTTATCATGGGAACATCTATAGATACTGAAGCTAAAAATCTATATCAAGAAATGCAGTAACTTACATCACATATTAGCCTACCATTAGTCAAATGGACTACGAATTCTAAGATTATTCAAGAGATGTGGAAATAAGAAAATGTTCCGTTTAAAAAATTACGCAGGTATTAGGGGTTTAAATGGTTACTTACAGAGATGTTTTTCAAATTTATGTACAGGAAAAGATTGTTAGAGCATCTAAAGAACTATTTAGTAGCAAAGCGTTCACTTGTAAACGATTTGTGCAAACATGCATTCTTACACAGTCATACTGAAGTTAATTTCAAAGTTTTACGATCCTATAAGCCTATTCACTCCAATTACAGTTATTGTGAAAATATTATTCCGAGATACGAGGATTAGTGGTATTCAGTGAGATGAATTATTATCGAAAGCTGTAGCGCTACAGTAGCACAGGTGGATAAATTGAGTTACAATGCCTGAATGATATACGCCTCCCAAGATGGATTGGTCCTTCAAATGCTGTTACCATACATGTGTTTTGCAACGCTTCTATCCGTGCATATGGTGCTTGTTTGTACACTCGTCACACAGTTAGTTAACAATTCTAAGTCATCTCATTTGTAGTTGTCCAACCATTAGAAAACATTTGTTTGCAACAAAACAATGGAAATTCTTCAATACACTACTTCAGCCCAATGGAGCCACTGACCCGGTACAGACAACCCTGCAGATCATCTAACCCGAGGTACTTTCCCATCACAACTATTGGCCTTGAAGTCTTAGCGGCACGTCCCAAAATGGCTAACACAGAATCCAGAAATTTAGCCTACCAACGATTTGTCATCACATACACAGCCGTTAGTCGAAGTGGAATTACGAAAAAGGGAGTTTCAATTTCTATACGTTGCAACTTTAGAACCCATTATAAATATATCTCGTTATAGTTCTTACACAAAACTTCTTCGTGTGGTTGCCTGGATCCTACGTTTTGTACGGAACTGCAAGTCTCAGCCACATATTACTCATGAATTGAATTGTAACGAAATAGAAAAAGCCAAGGAATATTGTATCCAAACTGCGCAGTATCAAAGCTTCCGGCTGAAATAGATGTCTTAAAAGGTGCACTCATTTTTCCAACAAAATCAAAAATTTCCTGTTTCAATCCCTTCCTCAAATATAGCTACTTGCACCTTAGAGGAAGACTTCAATTTTCTGACATTCCTTCTGATATTCAACAACCTTTATTACAGGATATAATCCACCCCTTTGTCCATCTTTAGATCCAGCATACCCACATACGTCTCCATCATTTAGGTGTACGTAATGTCCTCTCCGAGTAACGCTCTACCTTTTGGATAATAATAATTAAATGTCAAGCTATAAAGCAAGTTCTTGACAAATGCCTACCTTGCAAACTGTCCAAGGTGAAATGTGGAAAACAAATTGAAGCTCCATTGCCTTCTGAAAGAGTTGTGTCCTCTGCTCCATTTAATACCACAGAAATTGATTTTGCTGGACCTCTGTATATCAGCTGTTTGAAATCAAGAAACACAGTCTACATAGCATTATTTACTTGAGCAACAACATGTGCTCGTGTGAGATCTTACCAAGGACAAATTTCTTCTAGCTCTTTAACGATTTGTAGGCCGCAGAGGACTGCAACACACAATCTATACTCGCAATGTTACTACTTTTCATGCAACAAATAAGGAATTAGTCCTGTTATGGCAAAATTTCTCATCCGCTAAAATTCTACAATATTATGCCCAAAATGGTACAACTTGGAAATTTATCCCCCCACGAGTGGCTTGGTGGGAACGCCTGACAGGAATTATCAAACAATGTCTGTGAAAGGTACTCGGACGAGCACTTTTAGACGAGGAAAGTCTTTGTTGGAATCGAAGCCACTCTCAACAGCCAACTATTGGTCTACGAAGAGAGAAAAGACGATAGTTTGCAACCTTAACACAAGCTCATTTCTTGACAGGACGGAAATTAGCGCCCATTCCATCTAGCCCGGATAATGACACAAGGCTTAAGAAAATCTACAAGCTGCAGCTAGACTTACTTGACTGCTTTTGGGAAAAAATAGTCAAAGGAATATTTACTTCAACTGCAATCTTTTCATAAAGTCCGTAATCAAGAGAGTCTCGTTAACATCCGAGTTGGCGATAGCGTGCTCCTGCCAGAAGACGTCCGACCACGGCTCATGTGGAAGAAGACCAGATTGATAGACCTACAACAGGGACGTGATGGGCAGATAAGATCCTGCGAATTGAGGGTCAATGATCGAAAGGTAACCCACCCTGTATATCTGGTCATGCCTCTCGAGGTTGACCAGGATGGGGAGGATGTAGAAAACGAGACTATATCATATATTTCTGTTGCACCGTTGACAACAACTGTAAATAGTTAGTTATGTTTGAGAAGAATAAAGTGATGTGTTGATACTTTTCAGTCTAATTTAATACCGAAGATTCCACTACAAAAACATATATTTAAGTACAGTCTCAATTATAACAGCAACGTTTAGCTCATCCGCGTATTAGCCTCAATGCAAACAGCCTCTGTAGTATTATTCTGCACTTCTAGCGTAGGATCCGACAACTTCCTGCAGTTACTCGATGCTTCTCCGCAGATTCACTCAGCATGCTCCACTTCAAATGCTAACTGTTTCGGTCGATTCTCCGATCGACCTCCGCAATTCCGCTAGATTCAGTCCGAATTTCCAGCAGAATCACTCGGTCATGATTTCCTGATCGGTCTACAAAGCAGACTCCCCAGAAAAACTAACTTCATTCATAGACTAAACAATTTTCTTGCCTTTTCTATTCTTGAGTTCTTTATACCTCTTCAGGCCAGGACTGATGTCAGACCCAAAATTCAAGAAAAGTCTGTAACTTTCTTCAGGATCCATATTATGTCTAGTTTCAGTACCTTCGAGATATATCAATTTCCTCACCAAGTCGCCAAATTCAACGCCAAGTAGAAAGGGTCAATACTTAAATTCTCTTTTGACAACTTACGACATCTTTGTGAATGCAAATTTTGCTTCACAAGAGAACCACCGCAAGGAAGCGTCATCTTATGTTTGTAACAGTATTTTATTAAGAGAAACAAATTATTTCTATAAAATTAAGGCAAAATATGTATTTTATTTATGTATTATTTAATAGGGATTATTATTTGTGTTGGGAATTAAAATATGAAAGTATTTATTCATCTAAATGTTATCTGCATGTATGAAAACGAAAAACTTTAATTTTTAATTTTTTTTTATGGTACAACGCTATCCTTTAAATATAGAGGAAAATTTCTTAAGAAATTATTTTGAAATGTAAAATATAATGTCAATTAATCGTGTAATTATTTTCATAATTTTTAATTAAACTTTATTCAGGACTTAAATGATTTTTATGCATCATTT